>JAPYYV010005254.1:0-48524 GCA_030522625.1 Copidosoma aretas | reverse complement strand
TTGTAATCTAATCTTTAGTGTTTCATTCAAGTACCTTTTGTTTTTTGAGTGAAAAGAGAGTTTTATTTTATTGTGGTATTGGATGTTTTGTGTGTGCATTTTCTATCAGCTCTGACCTCAAACGGGTCCATCGTGCCGTCCTTACATCCTCGACCATCCAGTATTTTAAATCTTACGTCCACCAATATGACTGGTATACTCTTGTCTCGTAATTATATAATTAGTTATTAATAAAATATATTGTGTCATCAGTTTTAAGGTGTTATTATATGTACATAATCTACAGCTGTGTAATTATTATCTTAAGAATGAGGATTGAACGCCCAAAATTTCATCGAAATAACAAATTTCCTTGTAGAGGTGCCAATAATGACAAATACTCATTATCGACTGGACTTATTCTTCCTTCTAAAATGGATGTCAATGCTTTCACTATCTTATGGATCACTAGTCATGACTACCCATAAATCCACAAACCTTTTACAAAATATTTTCAACAGCAGTTATACGTACATAATATATAGTTCATAAATGGATAACCGTTTAAAATATTTTTATAAGACCATATTTCTGAACCATAAAAATATTCTTGTAATATTTTGATGATAAATCATTTAAATAAATCCAATGTATTTATTTTAATTAAATATTATGTAATTATATTTCTAAAGTTCAGTCGTAACCATAAAAAATGTAAATACACGATACTTGTACTTAATAGTCGTATGCAGTAAATACTTGATAAAAATGTATCTACATTTTCCATGCTTATGACTTACCTATATAAATATAATTAACTGCATTGTATTTAATTAAATAATTTATTATCCAAATATTACACGAACATTTTTATCGTTTATAAATATTATCTTTTTCTGTTTATTTAGTTTACTCGTAGGTCTTGATATTGTCTTTTACGAAATGTCAAACATACCTTTACTTCATAAATATTAAGCTTACAAATTACTTGGAATAGCAATTTACAATGTAACTGATAATATTTATATAGTTTAATCGAAAGCATGTTAAATATAATTACATGATGCTTGTACTTAACATAGACGTAAATTGTATAGCCGGTATTCCATCCACTTTGGACTTGTGGATGAGATATCCGACTGATAATCTCATAGCTCGGGATTCGTGTCCCACTGCCGGTAACTTTTTTTTTCATTTAACTTTTTTTGTTCATATTTATACAAGTCAAAATATAAATAAAACATTCAAAAATAGTTTTTCTTTAATTCACTAAATAAATGGGAATTCAGAACAGAATTAACATTGAATTAATGCCAAATCAACGATAAGTCAACGTTGAATCAATGTCGAATCAACGATGTAATTTACGAATGATTTCAGTGTTTTTTTATTCGTGGAATCAACGTTGATTTAGTGTTGATTTACCGCTGATTCAACGTTGATGTAACTCTAGAATCTGCGTTGATTTAGCGCTGATTTAATGTTGAGATTTTTGATGGGGTTCCTTCTCGTTATCAAATTGGAGAAATTTATGATTCATCATTTGATTTATCACAAGATCCAAAACTTGATAAGCTTCCCCAACCTATTGTATTTTTTTTTGCCATGGAAGTAGTAAATTTTGAATTTTCGTGTTGTACTGTTATTCGGTATGAAGTTCTACTTTGAGTAAATATCGTTAGCCAAATGTTACAGAAACAAAACCTTAATATCACGCAAGTAACCGAATCAATCAAACAAATAAAAAAACAATTAAAAGACATGCGATCAGATCAAGAATTTCAGAATATCTAACTATTGCAAACGAAATGGCGAGTGATCTTGAGGTTGAAACAAAATTTCAAAATGAAAATAAACTTTGACGTAGAAAAAAAAGGGACTATTTAACTGAGATAGACGAAACAATTATAAAACCAGAAACCGAGTTGAAAAGTAATTTTTTCTTCTTTATGCTAGATCAATCTGTTATGTCATTTATTGACACATTTCAACAATTGAACACATATAACGATCTATTTAGGTTATTTTATGGGTTCACAAGTGATCAACAAAATCTCCATCAAAATTGTATGAACTTGCAATCATCCATTACTAATAGTAAATACAGTGGGATTCATGGCCATCAGTTATACCCAGAACTGACAGTTTTAATTCCAATCCTAACAGAGAAAAATATCAGCAAACCATTTGAAATTCTTTATTATTTATCAATGAATTACTCATACGATGATTTTCCAATCACGGCAATATCACTTCAGATCTTACTTACTCTTCAGGTTAGTGTTGCTTCTGGTAATAAAAGTTTTTTTAAATTAAAATTAATGAAAAATCATTTACGATCCACCATGGGACTGGAGCGCTTAGTTGGTTTAGCTTTATTGTCTATTGACCATGATTTACTGGAGAGTATAGATATTGAATTGATCAATAAAGATTTTGCGCAAGGGCTCGAAAATATTGTAGTATCTAAGAATATTGTTTCAAACTACAACCAATTATTCAAGTTTGAATTGATTGGAAAAAAGGTCCTCTTTGAACTATTTTGTTTGTATGAAAATGCATAAAAATACAACAATATAAAGATTATAGTAAAAACAACTTAGAAAAAAAGCTTGTATTATTCATTATCGTATTTATTACTTTATTATTGAAAATTTTGACTGAACAAGGCTCACTCTATGAGGCATTCGGAGCTAAAATACTCAGGGTATAGGGTCACTGGGGATTAAAAACTTGGCCCATTGGGTTATTCGGATTAAGGAGCTTGGGTTTAAATTTTTGGGTATTTTTGGGTCAGTTATACTTCAGGTTGTCTATTTTCTCAGGTTATACAGCTATTTCTGTATAATGCGAAAATCTCAGGCTTGTCTGTATTGTTTGGTAAAAGAAGTCTATGCTCACGATGAAAGGTACTTTAGTTCTTTCTGAGCCAAACATAGAAGCGTATTTTCAGTAATTAAAGGTATACCAATTTTTAATTAAATACATGTGTGAGTTGAACCTTTTACCATATTTATTTACTTCGTTTCATATTCCGCAACAAGTGAAACAATTTGTTTATGATATTTGAAAGTACAAGAGTACAAAGTAACTGATCCAAGTGCGATCTAAGTATATCGTGCACAAATGCAAAAATATAGTATTTGACACACTCTTATAAGCAGGCATACAATATTGAAATTGAATAGCACAGAGTAAATAAAATGGTTACTGTACAACTAATAAAAGTTAAGTTAGGATATGTTTGTGGTGCGTATGTGTGTGTGTGCGCGTATGTATGAAGTATATGTGTGAGCTTGTGTAGAGTTAGTGAGGGTGTAATGAGTGTATTAATCAGTGCTCTCGACTGCGGCAGAATTACCGTCAGGTTACCAAAACGAAAAATTTTCAACATGGTGACGTGACAGTAATTCTGCCGCAGTCGAGAGCACTGGTATGAATAGTGCACTTGTAGAGCGTGTGTGATGTGATTCTGTGGAATGTGTGTGTAGTACGTGTGTAGTGTATATATGGAGTACAAGTATGTTCAATAAACATCACTTGAGTGTATGTGTGTGTGTGTAAGTGGGGGTTGGAGTGTATATTTGGAGCAAGCTAGTGGAGATTGGGTTGCAAATGAAAATGCCCTGCCAAGGTGCCATAACACGAAGTTGCTGTATTGCTACGACAAAGCAATATAAAGTAACATATTCACCCACTCACACACGCTCCACACTCACACTCTAGACACCACACGTACTGCAGACAAAGTGCACATGAATAAATCACACATGCGCTACACATACACTGCTCATGCACACAATACACCCACACTCTACAAACACACACACACACACACACACACACACACACATTACAATTGGGAGAAAAATAACACAGGCATTATGGGGACGTATGATTTTTTTTTTGTTTTTTACGCCTACAACGATCGTATTATAGCAAAAGCCTGCAGATAACATGTTTTTGTTGGTATAATGGTACGTCAAATATTTTTTTTCCCATCTGAATCGTTACTTGAAGCTCAAAACCTTACTTCTAAAGTGAAAAACGCACATTTAACCTGTACAAATCTCTCCCGCTTCTGTCTATATATAGGTAAATAAACAAATATATAAAGGTAACAGAGAGAATGATTTGTACAGGTTAATTATGCGTTTTGCACTTTAGAAGTAAGGTTTTGAGCTTTAAGTAACGATTCAGACTGGGAAACAAATATCTGAGGTACCATTATCCCAAGGAAAACATGTTATCTGCAAGCTTTTGTCGTAATACCATTGTTGTAAGCGTAAACAAAATAATAACCGATACGTCCCCATAAGGCCGGTGCTATTTTTCCCCCAATTGACTATATATATCGCGAGAGTCACGTGACGTGTTAGGATCCCAATATTTTACCCAGTTCGCATGGGCTCAGTAGTCAGCTAGGCTGTGGGTCGGTACGCGAGAGACCGCAGCTCAATTTCCGGCTAGAGCGACTTTTTTGAGCAAACACCTCTGTAATTTTTTCACGTAAAATTTCTACGTGCCTTTTACGTAAAATCCACGAAGCTTTCACGTAGAATCGACGTGGAAATTTACAGCCGAGATAGTATGCCTGTTGAGTTCGGTTGGAGACGCCGCGCCGGTGAGAGCACATGTATAGCTTAGCGCTCCGTAAATAAGTAACTTAATTTACAGTAAAAACAAGAAGAAATAAAATGATAGACGGACAAAAGAAAGGGAGAGTAGCAAGTGTGAGAGAAGGCAAAGTAAAGCAGGTACGAGAAAAGATTGCAAGAGAAAGGAAGGATTGTAAAATTAACCTAAAAGATAAGCGCATGAAAAGGATGCAAGGCGACACCGGAGCGAAAAGGCAAAAGAGGGCCCAACCTGGTAGTAACGCGGCCTGCAGGAAGAAGTCAGTAGGCTACCGGACCTCACGCAGAGCGGGAGAGGAGAATTTCTAGTCCCGAGCAACACTGCACTGTGAGCATACAAAAGATATGGCAGTAGTAGAGATCAAGAAGCTGGAGGCAAAGCTGTCTAAACAAGTCTCGGATTTGGGAACGAAGATCAGTGCAGAGATAGGAGATGCAAAAAAAGCAACACGAGATGTCGAAAAACTAATAAATGGAGTGAAGGAAGGTATGGCAGCGCTGAAGAGCGAATGCAGGAAAAGAATGGACAGGATCGAAACACAGTATGAGGAAAAAAGAAATGGGAGTAAAAAGGACAGGGAGGAATTTAACGGCAGGCTAAAGAAACTGGAAGAGGAAAATGAGAGAAAGGAAAAGGAACATAGGAAGCTGGACATAGGGTTAAAAGGAATTGAGCTGGAAAACCAAAGAATATGCTCTAAGAAGAAGGTCAAAAAGGTAATTGGAGAAAGGCATACAAGTACAGGTAGCAAAGGCAGAATTTATTGGAAAGAGAACGGACGCAGGCAAAGGAAGCTGGATTATAGCAAAGTTATACAGCTAAGAAATAAAAAGCAAGGTAATAAGCAAGAAGAATTTTTTAAAAAGAGGAGAGTATATTGAGGATGATCTAACATCCAAAGAGAGAGAAATACAACTTACGGCTAGGGTTTTTGCAAGGCAGGCAGAAGAAGAGTAAAAAGGGCAAAAGTAGGGTACAAGGAGGTCATGGTTGAAGGTATCTGGTGGTACTGGGACGAGGCTGGTGACAGGTTCGTTGAAAAAAATAACCAAGCATCACAAGAATAGCAAAGAAAAGAGTAGAAGGAAGAGGAGCCAGCGAAGGGTGAAATAAGAATGTGTTGCTGGAATGTGGCTGGTATACTCAACAAGGACCCGGAGGTGTGGTCTTCTCTGATGGAGTTTGATATAGTGCAGCTAACGGAAACATGGATGGAACAAACAGCGTGGGAAAAAAGTAAGGCTAACTTTCAAAAGGAATACGAATGGAGGTGCTGCTATTAAACAAGGAGTCATAAACAAGGCAGAGCAAAAGGAGGTATAGTGGTAGGTTTCAGAAGGTGCAAAGAAATCTGTGTATCGGAATATCAAGAGTGGAGTGAGAATGTAGTGTACTCAAACCTAAAGTTGTAAGGTCAAAAGTGGAGGATAATGACGGTTTATAGCCAAGATGCAAGAAAGACATTGAAGATACTGAAGGAGAACATTGATGCTAGGAGGGAACATGGACTCTTGATTGGAGGTGATTGGAATGCAAGAATGTGTGTGCCACTAGGAAAACTGGGAGAGGAAGTGGGAGGAGACAGAGACAGTCAGAGAGAGTCAGATGAGAGGGTTACAAACACAGAGGGCAGAACTTTACTGAATGGAATAGAAGAAGAAAGCTGATTTATAGTTAATGGAAGTAAGGGTGAAAAGGGTCCGCTCACACATGTTGACTTAAAAGGTGAATCAGTCATAGATTACATAATAGCTAACCAGGAGGCAATGGATGAGATAAAAAAGATGCAGAAAGGGCTCAATATTGACTCAGATCACATGCGACTGGAAGTGACAATACAAAGTGTCGAATTTACAAAGGATGACCTAGCTAGGAAAAAAGCTGTAGAAAATAGTGCCTGGACTGAGAGCAGACTGTGGACAGAAGAACTAATGTAGAGATACATAAGTTGCTTCCAAAACTGGGAATGCAAGAGTCAAAAAACAGAAGAAATTTGGGAGGAGATGAGAGCGAAAATTGATGAGTCAATACCCAAAGAGAGAAGTAAAAGAGGCAGGTGGGTGCTAGGTCAGAGACAATGGCATGACAAGACGTGAAATATCAAGAAGAGGGAAGTGAGAAAGAGTGCAAGACAATGGAGGAAGAAACTAACAAGTAGAGAGAAATTCATCAAGGCGAACAAAACGTACAAACAATGGTGCGAATCAAGGAGGAGAGTGCTAAGTGAGGAGGAAGGAGAGAGACTAAAAATAATAAAGACAGAGGCAGAAGTATGGAGGTATATCAACAAGTACAGAAAAACTAGAACTCAACTAGATGAAACAATAGAGATGGAAACGTGGAGTAGCTACTTCATGGAGAAGCTGAAGGCAAGGAGGGAGAAGGAAAGGATGGAATCGGGTGAAATACCGACAGA
Source organism: Copidosoma aretas (assembly GCA_030522625.1). Classification (NCBI taxonomy): domain Eukaryota; kingdom Metazoa; phylum Arthropoda; class Insecta; order Hymenoptera; family Encyrtidae; genus Copidosoma; species Copidosoma aretas. The sequence continues at coordinate 41,491 of JAPYYV010005254.1, read as the reverse complement.
GGAGTTGAAGAGTTAAGCGAAGTGAGTAAAGAGGAACTGATTAGGCTGATTGTGAAACTAAAAAGCAAGAAGGCACCAGGAGAGGATGATTTGGAAAATGAAGTATGGAGGTTCATGCCAGTGGCACTGGGAAACTGCTTCTGGGGCCTGATTAAAAAGATACGGAACTGGGAAGGAGTTCCGGACAGCTGGAACCGAGGCACGATAGTCCTAATATACAAAAAAGGAGAGAGGGAGATAGTAAAGAAATACAGAGGAGTAACGCTGAGCAGTACGGCTTATACAAAATACGCAGCACTGCTCAATTCCAAATTGAAACAGGAAGTAGACGGTAAAATGGAAGAGAGCCAATTTGGATTCAGGGAAGGAAAAGGAGCAATGGATGCTGTTTATGTACTGAACCATGTTGTAGATAGGAAAATTGAAAGAAAGAATGGTAAGTTATTCTGCTGTTTTGCTGATCTGAAGGAAACGTTTGACACGGTAGATAGAAGAATACTATATAACAGCATGGAGAAGATAGGGATTAGTTCAAAGCTGAAGAAAATAATAATGGAAACATATGAAGAAACTCAAATACATGTTAAGGTAGGAGATAAGAAGTCAGAGATTATGTGGACTACAGAGGGCCTGAGACTGGGATGCCCAATAAGCCCCACTCTATTCAATATTTATTCAAAAGACCTAGAAGAGGAGCTCAGAAAAAGAATAATAGGAGAAGTCAAAATTGGAAACAAAAAAGTGTGGTCAATAACATATGCAGATGACATCGTGCTGATAGCTGAGTTTGAAGAGGATCTTAAAGACATGTTAAAAAGGTTCGAAAGATTCCTGAGCAGAAAGAAGATAATTCTCAGTACAGAGAAAACAATGGTCAATGTATTTGATAAAGGAAAAAGAGGAGGCAAGAACAGGGTATGGAAATGAAAAGAAGAGGTAATTGAAGAGGTAAAGGATATAAAGTACTTAGGATACAAACTTCAGAAGGATGGGAAAGCAGCAGCTCACATAAGAGAAAGGAAGAAGAGGGCTTGGACGGTGATGAAGAACACATGGAGTATAGGAGAAAGATTATTTAGAGACAATTACAGCAGAAGGATGATGATGTTCACGGCTTTAGTGGAAAGTGTAGCACTAGTGGGATCAGAGTGGTGGGGATGGGCAAAGGATGAAAGCTTAAACAGCATAAAAAGGATGTACCTGAAGTGGATATTTGGGCTCGATAGAAATACTCCAAATTACATTTTAATTGAGGAAGCCAAGTTTGAAGAGATATAAGAAAGAGCACTATGGAGAGCAGCAAGTTACGAATGGAAGGCGATGAAATCGAATAAGGAGCTGGCGATCAAGTGTATTAGGAAGAGAAGCCAGACTAGAGATGGGGAGTGCAAGGACTACTGAAAGAGCAAAAGAGACACAATTTTGGGGATAAAAAGGGGACAGAGTGTTTTAGTGGAAGCTAGAAGCTGCAAGGAGTTTCTGGTGGCAAGGATACAAGGTGCTAAGCAAAAGGAACAGGTAAGAAGAAGAGAGAAATTAGAGGCATCAAAGTTCTGCAGTGAATACAAGCTTCTAGTTAGTGACTCGAAGCCGGAATACCTAGGTGATAGCAAACTAGACAAAAAAAAATGGCTGCTAGCGTGATACAGGTGTGGAAATGCAGTAAAGGCGAAGAAGCACTGGAAAAATGAAGAGGATCTGAAGTGTGAATTGTGCAAAAGTGAAAAAGAAACAGTAAGTCATGTTTTGACCGAGTGCGTGAAAACAAAGTGCCTGGCCAGTCTAAATCGGATTCTCGATGGCAGCGGATAAAGGTATCAAAGACCTTAGACTATTAGATAAGAAAAGACAAATTAGAAAACCAAGCAAGCAGTAGATATCAAGTCAAGTATGTAAACAAATGACAGGTTAGAGTGGCAAGGGCAGCGCGGAAAACGAGGATAGCCGAGTCGAGAGACAGCGATAAATCGATCAGGAGGCACAAGAGTCAATGGAGATTCGATTATCGATTGGAGAAAGTGGGAGCAGAACGGCACGATCGAATGTGGGACCGAAAAGCGGCAAGTTTGGCTCGCAGTAAAGGCAAGAAAGCAAGAAAGCCAAGAGTGGGTAATACTTAGAGCGAAGTGCACAGGTCCAAGTAAAGCAGCTAAAAGAAAGTAAACAGACAAGCAGGAAGCAAGATGGAGAAGAATGTGAAAAGTCTCATGGGCAGCTTAAGCGTAGAACAGAAGGAGCTGATGAAGATGAAGGGCCTGCTGGGCAAAATGCTGACGGAGGACATGGAGAAGACAGAGAGGTTAAAGAAGGCAGGAGAGGACATTGAAAGACTAAAGAATGTGACCATCAGACAGGTGGTGAAGATAAGTGCCTTGTTTGACCTAGTTTTGGATATCAAACTGAAAGACAGTGAGGAGGACAGCCACAGCGAGGAATCGGGAGAAGAGACTGATGTGACAGAAACGACTGAGCTGAAAGGCAAGGAGGAAGCAAGAAGCAGTAGCAGGGAGGAGAAAGAAAGGAAGGAAGAGAAAAGAGAGGAAAGGTCTGAGCCAGTGATGCTTAAAGGCAAGGAGGAGAGCACAAAGGAGGGCACTGTGCCTCGTGACAAGTAGGAAGCGGAAATTTAAATGTGCCTAGACCGAGCAAGGAGTAAGTGAGGAGATGAGAGTAACAGCGCAAGAAAGAAGATTCAGTGCTGTGATAAAAAAGCTATGAGAGCAATGTTACCATCGTGAAATAGAAAGTACTGTGTTAGCTCATAAAGTAAAAGTGAGGTTAAATATAAGTGAAGAAGGCTGACTGCAAATAAAGTGAAAGACAATAAGTGGTATATTATAAAATAATGTTTCTTGTATTTATGATTAAATGATTGCTTTTTAGTAAGCTAAGAAATGTATTGACAAAAAAATGAATGTCTAATGTGTACTAAAAGCCAACATCTCTATATAAAATACTTGTAAAAAGTAAATAAATATATCATCTATTTCTATCTAGTATGCATGTTTTGTTTTTCAATTGAATCATAAAAGCTTGCCTATATTTTCAGTTTTCTTATATTTCATCAGATTTTAATTTTGCAAAGCTGTTTTCTTTCCTTTAACAACTAAAATAAGGTTATAGAAGTAGATTTACGAAAAAATGCATGGTGCACGAAGTTAAGTAAATTTCTTTATACAAACACCTAAAGAATACTTGTAAAACCATGACAACACTTAACATATGAAGTATTTTTGAAAAATGTCTTAAGCAGTTAATCTGAAATTATTTGAGCAACAAAACAAGCTTTGAAAAATGATAAGAAGATGAAAAAACCAGCTGTTCTTTATTTTTGCCTTGATGTTTTAGGATTAAAAAAAGATACTCGCATGTAATACATAAAATTTCACGTACAATTTTATTTCTAAACAAACAGGGTGTAACCCTTCGTCATACTACAAAATAATGCACTTACATATCTCTTAGTCATTAAATTGTTATGTAAGGGTGGATAATTATTTCAAAATTTAATTGATTATAGTAAATATATGCGTAAAAGGTCCACTGTAAGATGTATAGGTTTTATATCAAATGAGCTAAAGATGTCTTTGGTAATTTTAAATTATGTTTCTAAAAGAAATAATTGTTACGTAATGCATTGATTTAAAGATAAAATTTTTGGTTATCTGTCAAGTGAGAAAGAATATTGAAGATCTTGTATGATATTCTCATCATACATTTTACGATTTTTTTGTAAAACTGTAACATTCTTTTTACTTGTAAGGAATTGCATTTTTCTTGATTCTAAATGATATCCCTACAAAGTAGAAATAAAAAATTAATTAAATATTGGATGATTTTTCGTAAATTGTAAGAAAACACTTCTACTGAACTTAAACCAAGAAATAAACGCTAAGATATTAAAAAATAGTTTTTAAAAGTAACAATACTTACTTGTGTTTTTTGAGACTTGCTTCATCTCGACGCACATATGAATGTTTGCATCTTTTGCATTTAGCATGCGTTATCACTCCTTTACTGTCTTTGATCTCGTCATAACCATCCCATCCTGAATGTCTTGGCTTTCCCATGTTATAATCATCAACAGTGTAAAAATTTATTATTTCCATTAGAGCAGAGCAATTCCCACACAGATATAAAATTTTTTATAAAAATGTAATACGTAAACACGATTATCTTGGTGTATAAAATATATATATACATATAATATATGTTAAAATTTACTTGTAAATATATACGTGCATTTACTAAATGTAACAAATTAAGTCTTACCTGTTAAACTTGAGACACCTATTTATGCTTAGTGCGCTTTGTTTTCTTTGACAAGAAAAAAATCCGAATGGCTTTGATTTTATTTGATGATAACCTCGATGAGTTTTTGATCTTTGATCAGAGTCTTACTAACTCTACTGTATAGTAAAAACAAATGATTCTTTTGTTCTTAAAGAATTGACCAAATGGAGATTAAAACAGATCACTAGATCGATGAGGGCAGAATAACTGAAAGCTGTCTGCCTGTCTTAAATAACTTTTAATAACGTAGACTAGAAAGATAATATATAACACTTAGAATTGATTACATACAAAACCGAAAAGAAAAGTTTATTCAATGACTGCCGTAATTAGTTTGAATTTCTTTGCCTGTCCTTACCTTCAGGCTTTGAGAATAAACATCAGGATCCCTTGTTTCATACAAATTTATTAGCTGTGACCTATTGATACAATAACAAAAGTTCAATAAAATCTACTGATAAACCTTAAGTTGTAACTATCAAATGAAATTAATTAGTGAAAATCACTTCAAAATGTATACAAGGCAGGCTCTAGCCACTAAAATGTATTATGCAATGTTATTATGCAATTATGCGCATAGTAGAATGCATAATATGCAGCTGCACAGTGGATTGCCATCCCTGGGCGGAAGACTAAACGCTCGCGCAAGTTAGCGGGCTCTGAGCTTGCGAGCCTTTTTGCGACAAGTTTAAGTGTATATTTCATTCTCTCGTGTATCTGCATAAGATCATACCTACGGTACTCAGGAGAAATGTGCTCCCATTTCCTCTTTCCGGAGACAAGCCTAACCACCACATTCATGACTCTTTGAGGCCGGGTCACATGCTCTTTTATCAAACCCATGAGTAAAGGGGCGAAATAGTCAAAATAATTGAGGTCTAAGGTTTTTACGAGCATCAATCTCATCTCTGGGGGAAGGACGTCACGACATCTCCTGATGCGATTTAGTGCCGCGTTGGCCTCTTTGCAGGTATTTGCACAGTGTTACCAGTGTTCCCAGAGAAAAAGAGAGAGAGAGAAAGATAAATAGATAACGTCTTTATTCATAATCAGGTACAAAATGAACAATGTTTAAATACTGTATGAAATACATGATGAAACAATACATCAGTGCTCGAAATAAATAAAATAATAATACAAGCTTATATCTATTCACAGTCGCATGTTTCTGGCTTAATAGCACAGTCAAGTTCTTTCGCATATCACAGCATGTCAGTAAAATTAAAGTTGAATAAATAATAATATTAGTATAATTTTGTGGTGCAGTGAAGTAAGCTTTCAAAAAAATAAAGTAGAATATGGCTCTCAACTTATCTACCAGTCAATCAATAAAAGAAAATACGAAGATTTGTATTGTAATGTATAGATACACAAATAATAAAATAAATTAATAAATGAATAAATCAATGAAACGATTTAAGTCATAAATAAAATAGAATCTAGCTTTAGACTACTCTACTAATCAATCATTACAAAACTACATGGATAAAATAGAAGTGTACAGCTACACAAAACAGCAAGGGTCGCACAAGTAACAAAAGAATACATATTTACAACAACTGACTGAATAAATAAATAAATAATAAATAATACACTCTTATACGCATGTAAATGTCAACGCATGTCCACACAAACATAGACATGATCTAAGTTACATTCGATTAGTCCAAGCTTGCTAGGTGTCGCTTAACAGCCTATTCAAACGTTGTCAAGCTGGGGAGATTCCGGATATCAAGGGGGAGAGCGCTCCAGAACTTAGCTCCGGTGACACTAAGCGAGCTACTTCCTCTCTCAGTCCTTGCGTACGAAATGCTAAGCTCCCGTGTCTCCTTACCCCTCACAAATCTTTGATGGACTTGGTTTTCGAAGAGAGGCACGAGGTAGCTGGGGGCACGCAGACGCAAAATCTTGTATAAAATTAGACTCATAAAGTAGTCACTGCGCGTATTAACCTAGAGCCAGCCAAGCGATCTCCTGTAAGGGGTAATGTGCTCGTCCTTTTTAAAACCCATGGCGTATCTGACACAGGCCTTCTGTAGTAGCCGCAGTCTTTTCCTCTGCTCCAGAAAGGCGCAGTGTCACAAAACCGTGCAGTAGTTAAGGAGAGAGAAAATCAGGGCGGAAGCGAGTCCACACAGTACTTTTGTGGTGTACTGCCAGAAAATCCGGAGGCTATAGAGCACTTGGTTCACCTATTGGTCACGGCAGTAACATGCGGCCACCACGTGAACTTCGAGTCGAGAACTACCTCGAGGCTTGTGACGGTCTTCGAGAATGAAACAGTGACCCCCCCGCCCGGATTAACACCAAGAAGACCACGAGCAGTAAGCTCATTGATATTACGGTCACAGCCAAACAAAATGGCTTGGGACTTTCCAACTTTGAGCCGAAGGTAAGCGTCCTCTGCTCGGTCCACAACTACCTGTGGCACCCGCCCCAGCTTCTCAACCCCCTTTCCTAGTGCCTTCTTAGGCACCGCTGTGTAAATCTGCTGGTTATCGGCGTACATAGTGTGCATAACTCCAACTGGAGAGAGTACGTATTGTATGTCGTTGACGTAAAGGCAGAACAACAAGAGACCCAGGACTGAGCCCTGAGGGACGCCTTGATTCATGCCGTTCCATGGAAAGGCACCATTGGCACTAGACTTCACACTCTGCTCTCTATTGGTGAGATATGAGGCGACCCAAGTGAGCGCAGCTCTAGAAAATCCTATCTGCCTCTACCTACTTATTGAATTAAAAAAGCTAGAGATATAGGTGACGTTGCTAGTTCATATTTTGTTTAAGTAAAATATTATGAAAGTAGTTCATGACAAAAACGATTTTCTTACGAAATCGTTGAAACTTGAGATGTATGTTTTTAACAATGTCATACATAAGTGGTCTTTAACATGGCATCTTGTAAGGAAGTAATTTGGAAATACTTGTTTTCGCTAATAACGGACAAAATTTTTTTACGATTGTTTCAAAAAACGAGTATATTACGTAAAATGTAACTATAACTAATTTACCAATAAATGTGAAATATGTAGCATGCCGTTGTAAAGATATCTCAATTTAAAAATGATTTGCCATGCGCGTAATATATCTGTATAGTGATAAAGTTGTACTCAACTTTTTGCATTTTGTCAAAACTATCCATTTTTTTTGTCAGCTTTGCGATGTTTATGTTATTTTTCCTAATTTAGTGTAAACTGACCATTAAGTTACAATAATTTTATTTAAATAATCTATGACTATATTCTATACTGAACAGGTTGAGAACTACTGAGCGGCATAAACTACTTTAAATCGTTGTCCCTCATTGAACTGGGTTAAAACACTTTGGATTTGGGTTGTGTTGTTATATTTATAATACTTTATTTAATTAATATTATCTACGCGCTGCTCCTCAGGTTACCGGGTTGATTAAATTATCTACTCCCTGTCTTTTGGATTTACGGGTCAAAAAGCTTGGGATTTAGGTAATGTTGCTATTTTGATTATAGTTTACTTACTTATCATATTATTTACTTGCTGCCCTCTTGGATACTGGAAAATGAAGCTTGGGATTTAGTTTATGTTGTTATTTTTATAATTATCAATTTACTCAATATATTAATAACTCGCTCTCTCCCGGGTCACTGGGTTAAGAAGCTTGGGGCTTAGGTTACTTAGTTTTGGAGTTTTGGCTATATAGCTTGTTTAAAATTCGCGCGCTGCTGTCTGCCACTTTCAAGAGCACTGCTGCCAGTGTACAAAGGCACAATATGGAATGCACGCATCACACTACTGTTTGTAACAGATTTTATGAAAAATATGTTAATCATCCATTTTATATGATTGAATGTATATTTTTTATCCAAACTGGTCGTTCATTATGTTCTGAGCCTTCTTTTCGATGTATATATATCTCCATATATATAGTGATAAGGATTAAATATTTTTTACCCCCACTGACCCCCCCACCCTTAGTTACCCCTTAAATTATGGGTGAATTTATTTTATTTTAACGTGTTTTGTATGATGGTCATTTTTTTGTGTCCCCCCTCACCTCACTCTTTCTCCCGCCCCTAAAAAATTCAATCGTTTTCTCCGGGATTTCACGTAAAATTAATTTTTTCAATTTTTCGGTTGCTTCCTCAAAAATTTTGGGATTTTAAAGGTGTTTTCACCCTCCCCCCCAAAAATTTTTAGATTTTTTTCATTAAACTTTGCCCCCCCTTCCCCCCCCCCCCCCCCCTCAAAGACTAAGAAATTTTTACTCGATGCTAATTTTTTAGATCCCCCGAAAATGGCCAAAGACACCCGAACACCCGAAAGACATTATCTCGCTGAACTCCGCCATAAACAGACAAATTATTCCAATTGCAGACGAAACCTGTCTCTAAAGTTCTCTTACATCGTCGAACATTGCCAAAAACAACCAATTTCCGCCAGAACCGCTCCTTTATAGCCCCTAGGCATTTTTAATTTAGCTCACACGACTTATTTGGCAAATAAACAGAGCCAGAACAATAACACGTAACCATTAGTGAGGCAAGTGATATAACAGATAACATGGCACTCGAACGCTCAAGCTTAATACGAACTAAAAACAAAATATAACTCGAAAACCAACAAACAAATTACCAACTAGACTAGCTCACATATAATGTTTATTAATAGATCATTTATTCACCAATTAATAGTGTAAAGAGAGTATTTTATTAGGTATCAGAATAAAGTACATAAGATAATAGTACCCTAGTGCAGAAATGGGACAGAGCAACCGCTTCATGCACATGGTGCAAAAAAAATAGGTGTTTGCAAACCATAATTGTACTGAAGTCTAGCAAACTATATCCAAGCAGTGATAGGCTAAGATCTCCCAATCGGAAACCACGTTATTTTAATACAATATATGATAAACAATATATTTCGGTATATTATACATACTGTAAAAGCCCTACCATCGTTTCTCACGTGAGGATTCATATGAGAAATGACGCCAAATTCTCATGTTATTTTCTCATGTTAGTTGCTCATGTTATTTTCTCATGTAAAATTTTTTTCAAGACTCAAATTGTGGTTTTTATCCTTAAAAATTGAATTTAAATCTTAAGTTTCGAATATTGCGATTGCCAGTTTATGGAATAAATTAAGGGTATTGAGTGTACCATCTTGGGCTTTTACCACTACTTCACTTCCATGAATTTCTATGAATTATCAATAGCATCCTTATTTTTACGCAAAATAATGAGAATAGATTAATTCTAATTGGTTACTGATTGGGATGGATAAGTTGGTTCTAGTAATCATGCAAAGTACCGGAAAATGCCTTATTTAAGAAAACAATTTTCTGGAAACATAAAATTCATGTTATTTAACGAGATACATACACATATAATAATTTTAATTTGACATATTCATAATATAACAAAAACAGTCGTTATCTTGCCCTATGCAGTCAGTTCAACGAAAACGGTGTAAGCTCTTGGTATAATCATAAGGTAATGTAAGACCACGTGGTCGTATGTAACTGGCTTATATTTACAGAAGATAATCTTTAAGGTTGGTAGCACTTATCAAATAATGCTGGAGAAACAAATGGTCACGATATTAAAATCATTGCTTTGACCTAAAACTCGTAAATTTTGCAGGTCAATAAACGTATAACGTACGATATCTGGAGGCTCTTGTAACTTCGCATCCTGAGCTCGGCACCTGCGCTCACAAGCGGACCAACCCATAGTCCTGTACCCCCTAGGTACTAGCATCGAGACTCAGTGACTCACTCTCCCTGTTCGGCCTCCGAGAATAACACCTCGTGCGCGTCTACTCTCTCGTATAATCACTAATAAAATGTTACGTTGTTTCAACTCGCGGGTATTAATTTCCTCAGCACCTTCAAGCTCTGCATTTCCCACATAACAGGGAGTTGTAGATAACCCGACCCCTAACTTTTTGGCACTTGACGTGCAGGCGTGAGATGTGCACGATAAAAAAAAAGAAAATTTTTTTACGTTTTTGTCGTCGGGAAGCACCCATAGTGCAGTGCGTTGAAAATAAAAAGAATTCACGGAAGTGAAACAACAGTGAAAAAAGGATACACGTGACTAGTGATTGCTGAAACAAACAGCTAAAAGCAGGTGACCGTGGCGATTGATTGGAGGTGCTAACGGTATCACATCCATCCAGGAGGCGAACATCGCCAGGAAGTCGAGTGGGGGAGAACAAGGAGACCGGACTACGCCACGCTACGCACCATCAGAAAAAAATATTTTTGATAAAAGGGACCAACGTGGCCTCCGGAATGCTGATTATAGTCCTGATCGTGGCAGCAGTCCAGGCAAAGTAGAAAAACAAAAATAATAATAATTACAATAAATAAAGAAAAAGTAATGTAAAAGGTAAAAGGATAAGATAAAGGGAGGAAATCTGGGCTCTAGTAAAATTGTGTATATCATCTCCCCATCGAGGTCGAGCATAAATTATATAAGTAAAAAAGTAAAAAAAAACAAAATGCAGGGAGAAAATAATTTAATCGAGGAAGTTAGGGCAATGAAGGGCGAAAGGTGGAAAAATGCGGAAGTCATAACGGACGAGAAAGTATGGCTAAAATTTTGTCATGACCCCAAAGTGGTAAAAGAATTAGGTAAGGTGAAAAGAAAGACCAAAGACTTGGTCGAAAAGATCCTTGAAGGCCTAAAAACAGTCATGTTAAGGATGAAAGTAAAAAAAAAAGGATGATAGTAAAATATTACAAGACGACGGGGCCTTACAATCATATATAGAGCAACTATGTGGTTACGAGAGTGGGGAGCAAGGGGACGACTCAGATGCGTGAGATGCTTACGGGACCGCAGAGAGACGGCGGGGAGAGGGAAAAGGAAAGGTACTATTCTATTAGGGAGTTAAGAGGGATAATACAGACGATACCAATGTTTACAGGGGATCCATTGAGTATTGAGTCTCACAGCATTTACCAGGGTGGTTAGGGCAATAGGCCGGAAGGTGGACGAAAGAGACGTCCTTTATTTCCTGGCAACCTTGTCAAGCAGGCTGAAAGGTCGTGCAGCGGCTCATTTAGGCCACTGGATGACTCAATACGAGTCAATGCAAGAATTTCTCGAGGACATTACGAAAAGATATAGGGCCATTCACAGCGCAGAAACAGCGATGGAAAAAATTTGAACGGAACAGAAAATGGAGGGATAGACGGTAGAGCAATACTCGGACAGAGTACAAGGGTTGTTTAGTAGGACAATGGGACTACAGAAGGTGAACCTAGAACTTTCAGAGGCATTGCAACGAGAACTAAAAAGAAACATACAGAAAGAGGTAATTACACAGTATACATTGGGACTGAAACCCCCTTATAATCACGAAGATTCGCAGTATAGGCCAGCAACGCTAACCAAAGCTAATACATTAGCATTACAATTCGAGGACATGGTGAGTATGAAGCCTCCTCGGTCAATAATAGATATAAATGCAAGAAGATATACTGAGCCCAAAGGATGTGAATACTGTGGCAGAAATGGGCACGAAGTAGAGGAATGTTGCTCATTGTGGTACGATATAGAAAACGGGCGGCTTGAAAAAAAAGGTCGTATCGAGGAGATCAGAGCACCTTACAATAAGCGGCAGCAATATGAAAGTGACCGAAGGGACGGAGAAAGAACATATGCCTTAATAGCAACCGGAAAATATAACAACAGGTGCTACATAACTGAAAATCAGGGTGGAAAAGGACCCGGGGATTATAGGTCTAGCAGTAAGGCTCGTGGAAGACATCAAAAAAACAATTATAATTACGGCAGATATGGGAGGGAATTTGGAAGGGGATATGCTTATCGAGGAAATAATAATAACGGGTATAACGAGCCGAATAATAAAAATTACGGTCAAAGGGACAACAGTAGAAGTAACATCCCAAGTAGTTACAACTGGAAGGATGATGAGCGCTACGAACTGAAGTGCACAAAAAGTGCACAGGAGACGAGGGTGGCAAAACCATGACAAGATGGGTTGCCTCGTACACAGGGGCCAAATTTTTAGAACGATGCTTGGAGTACTCCTCCAAGATCGAGCATCAGGAAAAAGCGGCAATATATGGTAGTAGGAAGCAAGAACTAAATGAAGGATTTATAATCGAAGAAAGGCAGACAATGGGCACGAAAGAGAAAAAACTCATTTAATCGGAGGGATGGGAAAAGGGAAAAAGCAAGAACAAAAACATGGCTTATGAGCTAATCGATACGAATGCGCAGGCAATAGAGAAAGATAATAAGAAGTCGGCAGAAAAGGAGAAAACGAAGGATGTACCTACAGTGCTAATAAACTACGCAGCTGTGGGGCGTACACCGCCGACAGTAATACTAGAGAGTGCTGATTTCCGACAGAAAAAATCGGCCTTCTACGCAGATACAAGGGCTGAAGTCTTGCTGCTAAAGGAAAATTATATAAAAGAAAATACGATATTGGATGAACACGTAAAGGTAAAAATAACTGGAGTTACTTATGGAGAACGTGAGACATAGGGCACGGTAGACGCAATCATCTACGGAATGAAGTGCACCTCCCATATAGTCCCGCAGGATTTTCCGATTAAAGTAGATAGAATCCTCGGGTGGGACAAAATTAGTGCAAGAGAAAATAAATTGAGCCAAGGTGGTTTAGAAATACCGCTGAAGACGGCAGAATATTTCGAGATAGCAGCGAGATCCAGACAGGTTATTTATGCGAGGGTCAAGAAAGAATATACAAATATACAAGATGGATACGTAACACTTCAAAACGTAGGAGAATACCTACATTTTTGAAACTTCTATTGTACTAATGCAGAAGGTAAAATATATGCGGAACGTGTGAACTTTTCAGACAGTGCAAGGAAAGTTACAGTACCGGAGGTTGATCTTATATAATGCGACACAGCAAAAGAAATAAAAAGGGTAGGCGACGAGGGCGACAGCACCAAGAAGAAAAGTGGCTTACTAAAAGAAAACGAATACGACGAAGAAGTAGTGAAAAGACGGTTCAAGCCGAAATACAAGAGTGTTGATGAGAAGAAAGAAATCGATACATATGCAGAAAAAAAAGGTGATTTCAAAAATATTGAATAAAGGATTGAGAAAATTATGATGTTGGTGGATGCTGAGGGCTGGAACGAAGAAGAACTACAGCACGTAAGAAGATTGATAGCAGTAAATCGGAACGTGTTCGGTTTGGACGGCGAGCTGTTAAAAACAAGGAATTTGGTGGAACATAAAATTGAGACTACAACAAATAAGCCAGTTGTAGTCAGAAGTTATAGATACCCACATGCTGTAAAAGAAAACATCAGAAAAGAAATCCAAAAATTAATAAATTTGGACGTGATAGAATCGTTAACCTCTCCGTATAATTCAAATATATGGATAGTGCCTAAGCCACCGGGACTGAATGGCCAGAAGTGGTGGCGATTGGTTACGGATTTCAAGCAACTAAACGAAATAAAAGTGGGAAGCTGTTACCCGCTACCCTTTCAAAGCGACATATTGGAGCACTTAGTTGCTGCTTAGTACATCACAGCAGTCGACTTGAAGAGTGTCTTTCACCAAATCAAAATTCGGGAACAGAACGCACATAAAACAGCATTTCCGGGACCTGACGGCCACTACCAATACAAACAAATGCCGATGAGAAGCTCTAAATCACCAATCATCTTTTTGAGGGCTTTAACACTAGCTCCAGCGGATCTACAAGGACGAGAAATTAAGGTGTACATGAATGACATCATGTTATTGGTAGCAACTTTCGAAGAGCACGAGGAAAGTTTTAAGAGATTAGTGGAAAGACTGGCAAAGACAGACATGACCATAGAACCAAATAAATGCCAATTTCTGAAGAGAGAAGCAAAAGCACTTCGTCATATGGTTGGTAATGGTAAAGTAAAGACAGAGCCAAAAAAGATGGAGGCGGCCAGAAAATATCCTAGACCGACGAATGCAAAAAAAAATGAAGCAGTTTCTGGGATATGCCGGGTATTACAGGAAATTCATAAAAGACTACGCCAAGAAAGCGCGACCATTGTCAAATCTAACGAAAAAAAAACAGGATTTGAGTGGGATAAAGAACAAGAGGAAGCCTTTAGGACACTTGTTAAGGCTTTATGCTCGGAATTCGTGTTGACGGCGCCTAACTTAAGTAAACCTTTTATTGTTACGACTGACGCGTCAGACTATGCTATCGGCGCAATTCTCAGTTAGGGAGAAATAGGTAAAGACAGGCCATGTGGATACACATCACGATGCCTTAAAGGTAGCGAGCTCAGGTATCAAACTTACAATAAAGAGCTGCTGGCGGTAGTGTTAGCAAAAGAGCAGTTTAGACCTTATTTATACGGTAAAAAGTTCACGTCGATAGCGGACCACGAACCATTGAAGCATTTTCACTCGTCCAAAAAGCCGGACATTCCCTTCAATAGGCTAAAAGCAAAGTTACGAGGGTATGATTTCGATGTCGAATACTGTCCAGGTACCCTAAACAACGCACCGGACCCACTTTTGAGGAATCCAGTTATAAAAGAAGGCGAAAAGACCCCGGAACTACCGCGTGCAGAGCTGTATCAAATGGCAGATGAACAAGAGAAAGAGGAGGGGTTATTGAGTGACGGTCCACCAGCTTGTATATTTAAAATCAGAACAAAAGCAGGAGAATATAATTTAGGTCCGTCAGACGAAAAAACGGAGATAAAAAAACGTAGGGATGAAAAGTGTTCAGGGGAGAAAGAAATAACGGACAGAAATCAACAAGTGGAAGAGGAAATCTTAACGCAAGGGCCGAAGAACGAAAAATTAGTACACATGAAAAAGGTAAAGGGATGGATAAAAGGAGTACAAAAAACAAGTACACCCTACAAAGTTATAGCACAACAAACAATACTTAAGCAGAGAAAGAAAAGACAAAGGCAGCTAGACACACTAAACAGACTAAGACCAGAATTTTCCATCCCCCAAAAAACGACCACACAGAGCCAGGAGACAATAGCAGTCAACGGTAAAGTGCAGTCAGAAGGAGCCAAGTACGAGGATTAGGAGATGGTAAATCTATATTTGGAAGGGCCCGAATACATGATGGATGAAGAGAACAATAAAGGTGGACATTCAAGAAATTGTAGTGCTCTAGGGGATAGAATAACCAGCCAAGAAAGCCCAAAAGCGTCGAATGATTTTGCTGGCGTTTTGGAGGGTAAAGGTGATAGGGTTAAAACAAAAGTTGTCATCGACATGAGGAGCAGAAAGGTAGGTGACAGACCAGAAACAGGATTGATGTGTGGAAAGTAGGGGATATTGGTAGCAACGTAGGCAAAGACGATAACATACCCAATGAACAGGATGGAAAAGCAAATAAAAAGGATGTGAGAACGGAGAACAAGAGTGAGCAAGAGAAAAATGGGAGTAAAACCAGCAGCGAGGGAGCCAACCTTTCGTGGGATGAGCAAGGAGAAAGACTATCTTTGATTCGCGAGAAAACCCCTTTGGCATTAGTTGATTTTAGCAATGACAATCTAGGTGAAAAGAGCACATATATTTCAAACGAAGCGCTTAACAAGTAGCAGCGCGGATCAGATGGAAGTTGCGCAGAGCCTTGGAAAGAGTGGCGGATAGTAGATGTTAGAGGCGATGGTATTTGCATGTTTTACAGCCCTATGATGTTGTTTGATTTAGATTTGACAGCAAAACAGTTAAGACAATTTTTGCTGCATTCGGAACATGTTGATGACTGCATCGATCCAGAAAACACTAGGAAGATTTTCGGACAAAACCATAAGTCAGGGGATGGGGAGTGTATTTTCGTTTTTTCCCAGAAATTCAAAAAGAACATATGTGTGTACTATATATATATATATATATATAGGGATGGACCGCCAATGTGTCAACATTACACGGGGATGGAAGGGGCAGTATACGAGCACATGCTGTATGAGCCGGAACATTATAAAGCGCTCTGCGAAAAACGGCAAAAACGCTATAAGCCAATAAACAATTTGTATGAAAGTACGAATAAGGATAGTGTAGTAGTTCAGGCTGCAAAAAGAGCAACACTCAGAAAACGGAAGGAGAACAGGTTTTTAAATACGAGGCAGAAAACAAAAGGGGAGATCAGGAAAAGAACAATGGCAAAAAACCATACTGATCACGAGACAAGCGACGAATCGGATTTTAATTCAAGCGAGGAAAAAGTTTCCAAAAATCTCGATATTCTGCCACCCCCATCAGAACCACCGGATGAGCCAAGTTAAGTAGTGGAGCCAGAACAATCGGGGATACCTGGCAATCAAATAGACGATAAGATCGTCGAAATGGAGAGAGATAAAGTGAAGAACGTCAAAGATTTGCCAAATGATAATATAGGGTATAGTGGTGATGACACTATGGATTACGGTGAGGTTAGCACAACCATACTTGGTCTAAAAAAGAACAGAGCATGCGGGACGTGGTTACCAATACAAATACCGCCCTGGAAGCCCGAAGAAAGTTAAGACATACCGCCATTTAAATGACTCAATAAAATTAATTAATACCCGTTCAGATACCTCGACAACATCGCTTTCTGCAAAATAACGGAAAACATACTGGACACAGAAGTTATAGATGCGCTTTAGGAAAGAGGTTATATAAACCTAGCAGCGATACCCAAGGAGAAAAAGGGTTGGAGACGTCACTCTATCAAAAGCAAGAAAATTATCGGTGATAAAATTATACGTGAAAAAGCACTTTGACAGTACAGGATTGAAATCGGATATCAAGAAATGTATTATACAAGACCTTGAAATATTAAGCGCAGCACAGTGGGATTATTTTGCAGAACAGTTCGAAAATATCTTTGAAAATTTAAATGTATCAGCGGTGTTATATTTAAATAGCTTGACACTGCCACCGGCAGAACAGCGATTCAAGGTGCTAAAAGAAGATCACGAATTATTCGTGGAAGGCCACAGGGGCATGAACCAAACGTACCAAAAGGTCGCGAAGGATTATTATTGGAAGAATGTGCGACCGGATACGCGTCAGTTTGTGTTGGGTTGTGAATCATGCCAATCGAAGAAGCTTGTTACGGTTAAAACAAAACAGGCACTTATTATAACAGATACGCTAAGTAAACCGTTTAAAAAAATATCGATTGATTTTTATGGCCCGATCAACAAACCATCTGCACACGGCAACAGCCACATATTGTCGATCCAAGATTGGCTTACAAAGTATATAATTTTGGTACCAGTAAAGAGAGCAACTACTTTAGAAACAGCTAATGCTCTATTAGACAGAGTGATAGCATAATTTGGTGCACCAGGAAAAAAATTTTCCAACAGAGGCGCACGCTTTCAAAGTAAATTATTAGAGGAGTTCGCAAGAGTATTTACAAAATGGGCACTACAGCATATCACCCACAAAGTAATGGCGCAATAGAACGAATGCACCACACTTTAACGGAGTATCTAAAGGCATACGTAGATGAAGATGACGATTGGGTCGAACATCTGGGGATGTACATGGGCGCGTACAATACGACAAAACACTCAGCTACAGGTATGGCACCTCAAGAGGTATTACTGGGCTACCCAGCCAGAATTCCGTCAAGCTTCAAGAAAACAGCAAACGGACAAACTCATGACGAATACTGAGATGATTTGATAAAAACAATGACGCAACTATGAACGATTGCAGCAATAAATCAAGTGCAGGCGAAGTACAGATCTAAGTATTATTATGATAAAAAGCTCACTACAAGATTATTCCTAGAAGGACAGGCGGTATATGTTATAAAGGAGCCAAGAAAGAAGTATGAAGCACAGTACGAAGGCCCATATGAAATTGTGAGAATAGATTACAAAAACCACAATATAAAGTTTAAAAGTGGTGACGAGATAAGGGTAGCACATGTAGATACAATTAAAAAAGCATGCGTTACATAAACCTAATCATCGCATATGAAAGAAATCAATAATGGGATGGACGGTGAAAATTGTAATAAGGGAGTGAACAAATAAAATTACAATAAGCCAAGTAAAAGAGTACGTAATGTCACGAGCGTGGCCTTTGGACGGCTCGCAAAGAAAACAAAAGTTTTTGTTTAAAGTAGTCAGGATAATAATAAGAATAGGAAAGAATCAAAGAGAGGTCAGCTATCAAAGTTAATAAGCGAAATAATAAATTGTATGTGTACTTTTCTCGTAAGCGTGGCCTTCAGAAGGTTTAAGAGATAAGTACACATTTAAGAGTATAAAGATAGTAGCAAAAAAAAAAATGAACAAAAAAAACAGAGTATATCTAAGTGCAAGTATATTAGGAAGACGATCAATAAGCAGAAGTACAGAAAGACGCATGGCTTGTAAAGAAAAACGCAAATCTTATGTTTCAGGGCTGGGGCCGTGCCGGTGACAGAACGGCCGGAAGAAGTAGAATTTATTGAAAGAAATTCTGAAAATTGATAGAAAATTTAGGTCCGGTACAACCAGTCACGTCAACATGGAAAATTATATGGTACGTGGATTGGAATCAGCTGATCGAGAAATTAAATGCATTTCTGAGTTCAAGCAGGCAAGCAAGGTGGAAATGCAGAGTGACGTTGAGAAAGGAAGATGAATGGGCAACACAAATAGAGCAGGCCACATATAAAGCCCTTAAAATACGAGAAAGAGTGGAAGAAGCGTACAGAGCAGTGGTGGGTCGGAAAACTGGTAGTAAAAAGGAAGCAGTGCAAGTACTTTAGGAATAGGAAACAGAAGCAGAAAAGAAGAGAATACAAGAATTGGTAGAGTCGAAACTGACTAACACAACCGATACAACTACGTACCTAGCAGAACAATTGAGTGTTATCTCGTTTGGTGATAATAAACTAGAGCTTCAGAGTATAAAAAGGTTTGAAGATAAAGCAGGAAAAATAACATAGGAAGGGTTAAAAATAGGTACAGAATTCATTGGCGGATATGATAGAGTATCAGAAATGGGGAGGGAGTTCGAACAATTAGCCTAATAACTTGTAGTGAGATTCGGAACAGAAACAGATATAATTTATTCAGCAAGTCAAGGTGTCTCGCATCTACCAGAGGCAGCATTAAGGGCTATAACTGAAGCAAAAATATTTACAGGGCAGCTCAGACTGGATGTCAAGTTTCTAGGGGAAGAAAATAAAACAACAGAAGAAGAGATTGGAGAATTCGGTGATATAGAGACCTTACCATTTGCCGAAAAAATTATGTACTACATAGAGATACCGCTGGTAACGAAAGAAAAGTTAGACCTCCTTAGGATATCGTCATTGCCAGTGGATCAAGTGGGGTTAAAGGCAACAAAGATGGTTGCATATTTGCAGCCAACATACGAATATGTAGCAAGCAGCGCATGCACGAAAATATTTGCGCCAATACCGCAAGAAGTGGTAAAACAATGCAAGAAGCTGAAAAAAATAAGCATATGCAAACGAATGGAACCAACACAAGAGGTAGAAGAAGACCACCCTTGCGAAATACGACATATATTGGGCGAGACAGTGAAAAATTAGTAATAAATTAGTTTCTAAAGCATTAATTTATATGCATATGTAAATGTAATTAGGCTTACAGACAACAACAGGAGGAAAATGTAGAAAATTATACATTTAGAGATTCGATCAACGTAGATGCAGAAAAGAACACAAAAAGATGTAACAATTGTTATAAATTCAGAGATAAACCTCCTTTTGTTTGAAAGTAATAATGAGACACGTAAGGATATAGATCGAAACCAACCAATTCTTAATATTAATAATGTATATTAGCACGATTACTAACCTATACAAGACGAACACTAGTAATAAAACTAGAAATAGAATATTTAAATTAGAAGAAAAACATCTGTAAAACAAGAAACATGTAAGCTTAGGTAAAGTTATACTCCTGAAAGTGATAACCATTGCAAAATAACGTTAGTAGTACCATTGTAGGGTGATCCCCCGTCAGTGCACCTTCCATACCACCACTATCTTAATGCATTTTTAATGGGAGTCAATAAAACGATCGTATGAAAGGGTGTGTAGTAGCATACCTTATTATTTATTCACAATGATAAAAACAACAAACTTTTATGCTGTATCAGATTATGCTTCATATATATATAGTAATCTGTTATTTGAATATAAAATATCTTCCAGAGAATGTAATAACGGAACAGTAATTAAACTTACTAAGAATAAAGATAAGCCTCTGAAATATTTTTTCAGCAAAAGTTATAAATATAAGTATTGGCTCTAAAATGGACAAACAACATCAATTCTTAATCTGGAAGAGCATCAGTATTAATTTTCAATCTGTAACTTTTCGACAATGTAGACTGGCTTTATCAGACATTGTATCAAGTATGCATCGTCTTCGCATACAACGTCTGATTAGGCCAGTCTACATCGGCGAAACGTTAGAGTTAGAGAATGAAAATTAATAAAGATACTCTGCCAAACTAAGATTTGATATTTGTTGACCATTTCAAAGCCAATGCTTGTATTTATAACTCTTGCTGGAAAATTTTTTTAGAGGCTTATTTCTATTCTAAGTAATTTTAATTTCTGTTTCATTATTTGTTGATAATTTTAAAGCCATATAATTGAGGAGCAAGATGAAATTGGAGATTTTCACTTTACTGATAAATATAAGTACACGTGCATCATACTTCTAAGATTTATAAAAATTTAAAATTTATAATCATAAAAAATATACTAATATCTATGATTTTGTATTGTGTTGCGGAATGTATTATAAAATTGTATTATATTTACTATACAGGTGTATTATACTTTTGATTATGATGTAAATAGACAAGGTTTCCTGGATAGCACATGCTTTTGACAACAGAGAAAACCAATTAGATTTTAGGGCAAGTAAGGTTCATATTTGCCTAATAGAAAAAAAATGTTTATACAATGTTTCACTACTACATTTAAAAATAACCAACTTTGTTCTACTGCAGCAGAAAATAAAAAACGTGACAAACTGTAATACCGCTAATAAAATAGATAATAGACAGGGGAGCCATACACTTTAACACAATATTAAGCTGAAATAAATTAGAACCCACTCGCCTATAACCAAATCATCAAATAAACTTGGACGATTACAATATTTATTATTATATAATTTATCCACTCATTCAAAGCAATTTCAAAGAAAAGCCAAAATATGAATCACTAGCTACTTTAAAAAAATAACCCAATATACTTCAACCAAAAACCGAACGAAAAACAAATAATCAAAGTCAAAACTATTCATTGTTTTTACTAATTGAGTTATTGAAAGAGTAGAGTTGTTATAATTATTTCATAAGTAATTATAGAATCGTGTGTTTGTAGTAAGTATAGAATTAAGTGGCATTAATGTATAAAAATTTGTTTAAAAAACTTGGGCACTGATGTATGAAGTTGTACTTCTCCATCGCACAATATACGTTGATGCGGCTTATTCCGCCCCTAGATACGTCGATGTGACTGATTCCGCCGTAATGTGTTCGCCGATGATCCCAGCTCTTACGTGTACACTGAAATGAATTGTACAAATTTGAAGCTCGCAATTTATCTCTACCTTTTGTGAAAAGATATTTTAAGCAAGCTTTAGTGGGAGGAGTTAAAAGGTCGTAGGAAGTTTATTTGATAAGTTGAATCCCGCTGATTCTAATTAGGTGTCGTTATTTATCTCCCTAAACCTAAAAAATTGGGAGATATTTGCCATCAAAGTTTGCAAATTATAAGCAACCTATTATCGAAAAACCTGAAAACATCATTTATTTGTAACCGTAATCAAGGAGTTATACATTAAAATAGTGACTGTAATATAGTAAAAATCCGCAGCTTTTAGTTGGTACCTCGCAAAATATAGGTAACCCTGGAAAAATTCCAAATATTCCGTAGAACAAAAAACAAATTTAGCAATTATACGTAATGTACGTGACAGCAGTTAATGTTTGCTTACTATACAGCTACACACATATATGATGGTGCTCACACGTACGTTCTTGCATCAGTGATACCAACTAACACAAGTATTCACCATTTGGTACTACTGCTAGCTGGAGCCCCCATAAATAGCCCATAGCGACGTATTAAAGGTGGTGTAATTATCGTTGAAATGGGGATATTTGGTAATTTAGTGTGGTTTAAAATAATATTGTAAAATTTAATGAATGAAGCATTCATCTTGAGTAAAATAAGAATGGTTAACATCTAGTAGTACTGCATAATCTAAAATTGAATGGTATTATAGGTCAATACATGTATCGTAACTAAAAAATTATTTTATTTACCAATGACAAATTTTTAACAGAACAAGACTATATAAGAATCAAATATTACATAAAACAAATCGTATTTATAAACAAATTACGAAAAAAGATTATATTTGTGAAAATTCGTTAAAAAAAATTTTGCTTATTGAAAGTTATTGGATTAATAATTATTAGTTATTTAATGGTAAATTTTAGTTATTTCAAAATTAACAAATTAATAAAATAAAATAAACATTTTTGTATAAAAATTATCTAATATTTAAAAAAGCTGCAACTGATATCAATTCTTTTTAATTTTCAAGAAACTTTTTACATTAATTAATTGATAGGTTATTAATTAATATTAAAATAAACGGCATAAAGGGTATATAGAGCCCTGGTCGGAACGAAGTTCCTTTCACTTTTTGGTAGACTTTTGCCATACAGTCATTAAAATTTAAATTATACAATTTATCGTCAAGTTAATAGAGTTGGATTGTAAAAACTTAAAAATAGAATATAAATACATACATATTATACATAAAATGCATAAAGATATATGAGGCACTGAATGGTCTGGGATAATTCGGTTAATAACTAATAAAAAAATTTTAAATAGTATAAATTGTATTTTATTTAAAAAATTGTTTAATGTTAGAAATAAACATTAACCATGTACTGTAAATATAGAAGTAAAAGTTGGAATAGATTCAGTTATTAAGTACCAAAAAGAATACATGGTACTTGCAATTTATATGGACTGAAATTACACAGTCAGTATCTAATCCGCTCTGGCCAAGTGAGTAAGGTAACGGGGGCCCAGCTAAGTCCTTATTACAGCCAAGTTACAATTCCCACCATGAAGCAGTATTGAGACAGGCTATATATATATAGAGCTAGAGCCGCTGCGTCGCACCATCATTGTGTGCATAGAGGAGAGAGAGAGAGAGAGAAAGAGACGGACAAGCTGACTGCACTGACTGCGGCAGTATAAGCAGTAAACCTTTACATGTGTACAAATACATACACACATATATGTAGATACTATATGGTAGGGTGTTTGCTCCGTGCCATGCCAGTGCAGCCGGCCGTCGGCAGAGGTGAAGGCGCATGCCCCAGCCTGTTTGTTCGTCCCTCCCTGCATTGTACGCCGAGAAGGTCTCTATAGAGTCAGGAAAAAATCTTATTGCACTTTTTTCGGTCCAGCCCCGATCTACCTAAAGCCTGTAACGCAAGAGAAAGAACTTCGTTACAATATTTAATGAAATTTATTAAAAATAGTAAATAAATATTTAAATTAAGAGTATGTTACAAACTACAATATAAAAATGAGTGATAAGTAGCTAACTGACAGATGTAGCTCTTGGCTAAGTCGACACGATACACGGCTCGAATGCATGAGGTCGCGAGCTCAAATCTGGTGGAAAAATTTTTTTTTTAGAAATTAGAAATTCGCTTAAAATAAAAAATAGTATCGAGATTCATTATCAACAGATGCACATGATTGAAAATTTTAAACTTTTTTATGTTAAATCCTCACTACATAATAAATATTTTAAACACATTGAGTGCACATTATTGTAAATTCTACTATTCAGGCAGCAAGGGCATTATTTTCTGCAAATTTTTGTAGTTAACAGAAGAACTGTTGTCAAAGATAAGTTTTTATTCAAACTTGCAATCATCACAATATTTTGATCAGCTGAATACAATGTAAGACTGTATTATCAAAAATGTATACAATTAGATGCATACTTTTATCTGTTGACTCTGAGGTGTGGTCACATTTATGTTAGCTATAAAAATCTACGTTTTTCAGGTATTTTTGGAGGTTAGCTAAAAACTTAAGGGTCAATGGTAGATGATGTTACAACAGTTGTGTTTGGCAGTAAAAATCACATAATATTTACGTTAAACTTTTTATTTTAAATACTCCAAATCAACGTACAGTATAAGAAACTGCAGGTATAGCGTCTTCGTGAGCTAGCTGTTGGTTGTTATGTGTACGAGTGTCTGTAGTAGTGTGAACGGTGTTTGTCACCTTTCGTCACAGCTGAGCTTGCTATTGGCCCTTCTGCTATTTTCTCTAAGGCCTCCAGCCTCTGTTAATGCGTTTGGATCTGATCGTTGGGCGTTTGAAAATCCTTTTATTACCTTGAATTTTGTAGTGCAGATCTTTAAATCTTTTCACAATGACTCTTAGGATCCATTTGTCCAAGCAAGTGCAACCAGAAATATAATGAACTGGTTGTCCTTCATTTAACACTCTTAAAGTGGAATTAAAGGCATCTTGCTGCTTCTCGGTGACTTGAGTTGTAGTTAGAACCGGCCTGACTAGATCCAGTCGAGTTTGTGGCACTCGATTTATGGAAAGCTGAGCAGAAGGCTGTCCTTTAGTAGAGTTCAGAGTCTTTGTTAACTGTTCTAAACACCTATCTAAGTTGCGTTGAAGCGAACTTGCTGTAGTTCACATTTTCCGTAAGGAATCCTTGAATGTTTGCACATATCTCTCTGCTTGTTGTTAGTTTATTGTGTTTAACTCCACAATGCCGTGAAATTTTCTCAAATCATTCGGTTACGAATTATCGTCCATCATTTGACATGCCATTGACTGCAGCATTGAAGACTGCAAAGAGCTCATCGAGGATTGCTGTAGTTGCTGTACTCTGGCTGGTCACCTTCACTTTCATCCATTTGCTGTAGGGATCAACGATGATCAGCAGCATACTGTCAGCAACAGGCCCATCATAATCAATTTGTATGCGATCCGAGGGCCCTTGGGATATTTCCAAGGGTGCTTCTGGGATTTAGCTCGGGCATGTGCGTGTCTGGCACATCCGATACAGGTTTCAGCGACACCCTTATTATTAACATCGATTCCAGGCCGATAAATGAATGATCGTTCCAGTCCTCTAATTTCTACAATTTAAATATGAGCTGCATGCAGATCTTCAGGGATAGTCTGGCAAAGAGTATGTGGAATAATGACTCTGTATCTTAGTAAAAGACAATTAGCTGGGAGAGTGTTGTTACTCTCTGGGGCCTTTTTGCCGTGATGACCCAGTTCCTAAAATCTAGTCAGTAGTTGTGCTATTTTTCCCAGGTACTGGTCCTTTTTTGTCTCCTTTTTAATCAGTTTGACCCACATTGGAAATTAAGAGAGCTGGGGCACCATTAATCGGTCAAACTTGTCCATCTCTTCCTCTCCTTGGGCTAAGATAGCGTTCACCTGACTCTTTGTTGTAACTGGAGGCAATCTAAAGCAAAGTCTAGCATTGGCATTGGCCTTAGTTGGTTTGACCTCAACTATGTAATTGAAATGAGCCGAGTAATCGGCATAATTTGTCATCCTGCTAATGCACAACACTGGAGCGCATTTCTCTGGATGCATAATCTGATTCGGTAGTTTTTGATCAGTAATAAGATAAAAATGCCTTGTACATAGGTATTCAACCAAATTTTTAACCTCTTAAGCGATAGCTAGTGCATCATTGACGATTTGGGGGTACTTTCACTCCGTTTCCGTCATGATGGTTGCATACACAATTGGTCGCTCAGTGCTATCGTCGAGTCGGTGCGACAAGACGGTTGCCAGTCCTACCGTGTTCACATCTATAGCTAGGACTAGAGGCACATATGGATTGTAAGGGATTTAGACCTGTGGAGTAACTAAAACAGTTTTTGGTTCCAGGTTAGCCTTTTCTGAGTCTGAAGTACATTAAAATGGCTCTTTCACTAGCATATTGCGGAACATATAAGCTCTTGTAGCAAGATCGTATAAAGGCACTGTAATAAGTTGCCTTGCCAATGAAGAGCTCTGAGTCTTGAGGTGTCAAAGAGTTAGTTGCATTTAAAATTACACTGATATTCTTGTCTGACTTATGAATACCAGATGCATCAATTTTATGTCCAAGAAACTCTATGGCATGTGCTGAAAAAGCGCACCTCGGTCGGTTCAAGCGGCACCCATTCTGATAAAATCTGGTCAACACTACATCCATATTCAGTAGTAAGCCGTCGAATGATTTAGCAAAAAGCAGAAGATCGTTAAAATAGTTCAGCACTCCTGGAATATTTTTAATGTGACTTAATTTTTCGTTGCCAAGTTGCTGGGTTATTTGCTATGCCGTAGACCGCTCTAGCTGGCCGTAAAAGGCCATGAGTTAGCGTATTCGCGTTAATGCTTTGCTGAATTATTAACTTAATGCTAATTTTGTATTATCATCTGAAATATTTAAGAGGTAGAAAATTATTTCCGCTATATTTTGTTAAAAACATGCTCTTGCTTCGAAACAGGGTGCTCATCAATCACAATCCTTGAAATAAGCGTAGATTATTGATTACCAGTGATGCGTATCAGGCCACTTTTCTTCATGACTCCCTGTGTCATCAAGGCCTAAGCGGAGTGATCGATACGAATGTAATGTGCTGACGAAATTTTCCTGTCGATTTCCTTGGCATAGACATCTTTCAGGGCATACGTTTGCTCCTTGGCTTTTGCAAAAATCAGTGTCACTCCTGGTTTTAGATAAATCGACACCACAACTTGCCAGCAGTCAGGTTAACAATTTTGTCGTGCTTATTCAGCAGCTTCTCCAGCTATGCAGTCTATTCCTTGGATAGCTCTGGCGTTGCTATAGTAAGGTGTATACCTGGCACGTAGCAAAAATCTTATTTCACTTGATTTCGTGAGCTAACTACGCTAACCGCGTACGCCTAAACAAGGGGTGATAATTCCTTTCAATGATGTATACATCCAGCTGCTTTGTAGTCCTTTTTAGTGTCACACTCACTGTAGTGCTGCCTACGCACTTGAAAGAATGGTGCGTGTAGCTAGCGACCTGTCTATCTGTAGGTTTAAGCGAAATTTCTTATTTAATTACTCGCACGGTATTGCTGCCAATCAAGCCGCACAAATAGCGTCCTGCTAAAGTAAGAAAACAATTGAAACCATGATGAAATTTTAACAATTATGGATTTCTCAGAAAACTATAGGTTTGTAGTTCAAAATACGTCACACATTCCACTTTAATAATGACCTAAGCACAATATTTCCTGTCGTTTGTTATTATAAAGAGCAGTCAAAGATCAAGCACGATAGTTCTATTTTGTATCTGGTTGTACAAAGTACAATACTGCTGCAGTTTTTACAACTTAACAGTTGGTACCTCTCCTTATGAAAAAACATCGGGCAAAAAAGCTGATGTACTTGACTGATGGTGGAATAAAGCACTTTAAGAATAAGTATCAGATGGCATATCTGATGCATTATGAAGCGGACTAAAGAAGTGCAGTTGCCGGAACTCTGGAGCAACCGAATAGTGCGATTTTCACTTACAAAAGCCTCTTCATGGGATCCAAAATGATATTTGCTGATATAAGTACAACATTTAATTTCACTAAGCAGGTTCTTCAAAAAATGGTTAGGCTTTTGAACGAAGGTTTTGAAAATATTTCAGCCGTATCTTAAATATCAATAAATCTTGCGTCTATTGTTGAACATAACAAATTGATTAATAAAAGATATTTGGATGCGCGCGGAAGCACCGAAGTATTGCATGAATAAGATAGTATTTTTTGTAATTTACTAATCTAATGAATCATTTACGAACTGCTTCTAATTTGTTGATAAAAAACATACGTTCTGTTTTTTTTTTTATTTTTATAAAAAAATTCGACAAAATTTTTTGGGTTAGTTAAGGAATTGCCTATGTCACTTGTATGTCTGTCAATTAGTTTGAAAGAAAATAAAATATCGCTTATGAATAAGAAAAGTACAAAATATCTCTTTTTTACAATTATCGATCCTAGTACACCTTTAATAATTATTTTTTTTAATACGTTATCCTACGAAAATAGTAGTAAGGTTGATGCCACCATTGTAACAATCAAGTCTATGTAAAATAAAAAACTATACCTTAATCGTAAAAAACATTTATTTGTCTGTATCATAGCTGTAATAAAACAATGCAGGACACAAAAAGGTTATTTTTAAGCTATTCCGATCTAAAAGTGCCTTGCTCACGTAACCAAGGACGCCATTATATTTTTAAAACTATAATAATTATTAGTTTAATAAGTGCATGTAATAATCGTATGTAATAACCATCTATCAAAGCTTTATCAACACCTTAGCGTGACAAAAAAAGTTTTTATTTGGCAATTTTTTGAAAAGGCATATATGTCACGTATTTTGGCCACCATTTTGTATTATATGACCGAAAAAAGATTGTTTACTCATAGCTATAGATGAATGAACTTAAAAACATTCATCTAGGTCTTTGGAGACCGCAGTCAGGTACATGCAGCGAGTTATAAAATCGTTTTCTTAAAAAAAAAGTTGTAGGTCACGTACTTCAGCAGCCATTTTGGATTCTGTTAATAACGAAACATTTTCGAGATACGGCTTTCAATGGAAGAACTCAAAAACTTTCATTGAAGCTTTTTGATACCCCAGTGAGGTTTATGCAGCGAATTTTATAATCAGTATATAAAAACATAGGTGTAGGTCACGTGTTTTAGCCGCCATTTTTGATTCTATTAAAAACGAAAATTTTTTGACATACGGCTTTCGATGGAAGAACTCAAGAACTCCCATTTAAGCCTTTGTAGACTGCATTTGGGTTCATAGAGCGAGTTTCATAATCGTTTTATTGGAAAAATTTGTAGGTCAGGTTCTTTGGCCGTCATTTTAGATTCCGTTACTGACAAAATTTTTTTTTCCGTACAGCTTTAACTGAAAAAACTCAAGATCTCTTATTTAAGCCTTTGCAGATCCCAGTCGGGTTTATGCAACGAGTTCTATAATCGTTGTATTGAAACATAGGTGTAGGTCACGTGCTTCGGCCGCCGTTTTGGATTCTAATGCTATCAAATCTTTTTTTAATACGGCTTTTGATAAAAGAACTCAAGACTTTCCTTTTAAGCTTTTGTAGACTGCACTGGGGCTCACAAAGCGAGTTTCACAATCGTTTTATTGGATACATTTGTAGGTCGGGTCTTTTGGCCGAAATTTTGGATTCTGTTACTCAACGAAATTTTTTTGCATACGGCTTTTACTGAAAGAACTCGAGATCTCTTATTACAACTTCTGTAGATCCTAGTCAGGTTCATGCAATAGTTTTATGATCGTTTTATTAAGAAAAGTTGTACGTTACAAGTGTTGGCCGCCATTTTGGATTCTATGGCTACCAAAATTTTTTTCACATACGGCATTTGATTTAGAAACTAAAGACTTTTTATTTAAGCTTTCCCTGACCTCAGTCGGATTCATGCAGAGAGTTTTAGGATTTGTTTATTAAGAAAAAAGTGCCGGTCACTTGGCTTAGGCAGCCGTATTGGATCACAAATGTGGATTTACTACATGTATCCTACTCGGCTATGAAGACTAGAGATCAAGAGCTTTCTTTTGATTACCTATAGATCTTGAATGTATATATTAAATCAATGTTAAAGTAAGGGGGTCATTTGTTCGCACATTATTCCTCAAATATATTTATCTATTTACATACATATGAATAATTTTTTGTAAGATTTACCCCCTCCTGCTGTCCAAAATGGGAGCAGACAAAGAAACTCACCAACACGTCATTTTATAGCTTGAAGCCTATAGTCTACGATTGTAAGTGGCTCTTTCCAAGAACAGAGAGTGGTGGCAGATTGTATTATGCTGATTGCAGTAAAGTCAGGGAGAATTCCGAAATATGCTGATATCTTAGCTCCTAATGACATTTTATACACGAAAAAACAGTTATCGTATGTTTCATATTCGCTGAACTAACATCGAGTATTTTCTTCTGCAATGAGCTTATACGTTCTCCCTGGCCTTAAAAAACAGATATGAATCATGTTTCTCAGGTTTAGTCGTTGTTTGTGACAACTAAGGGAGCGAACAAACCGCGGGGGGGGGGTGGGTGTGGGCGGGGGAAGGGCGGAGGGGCGCGAGGGGCGGGGGGGGGGGGGGGGGTGGGGTTTAACTTAAAATAATTCCCCACCATGATTTTAATGATTTATTAGTCATTAAAAATATTTTATTACTTAAAAAAATTATTTTCTTGGATTAGGGTTGAGCCACACAAATAATTTACTAAAAAAATTGTTCATATTTATAAAGGCAACAAATACTCTTTTAACCTACGTAACCGAATTTTCACCTGTATTCTTAACTAAGTGGCTATTGCATCAATAAAAATGAATATTGCAATTTAATTTTAGCTGATCAACGTACTAAGCTTTCTAAAATTTCTTTCCTAGATCTTCCAAAATCAATATTATTATCTTAATAAAACAAGGATTTACATCATGTTTTTTTAAGATATGTATAGATTAATACCTTGTATAATATCATTAAAATAAAAAAAATTTGATGAGGTAAATAACTGGTAAGACAAAACTTCTTATTTGTCCTAGTCACTAAAATTATAGTTAAAACTTTAAAAAAATGACTTTATAACACTTATTATAGATCAGGGACATATTTTTATCTTTTCGAATTACGTTGCAAATACATACAAGCTTTTCCACGGCAAACACATGCTAACACAATTAGTTTGCTTCCCTTAGTTGTCATAAACAACGATTACACCTGAGAAACATGATTTATATCAGTTTTTTGAGGTCAGGGAGTACGTATAAGCTCATTATATAAGAAAATACTCGATGTTAGTTCAGCGAATATGAAACATACGATAACTGTTTTTTCTCGTATGAAATGTCATTAGGAGCTGAGATATAAGCATATCTCGAAATTTTTCTCTGACTTTACTGCGATTGGCATTATAAAATCTGCCGCCTATCTCTATTCTTTGAAAGAGTCACTTACAATCGTAAGCTATAGGCTTTAAGCTACAAAATGACGTGTTGTAGAGTTTCTTTTGCTGCTCCTATCTTTAGACAGCGGGGGGGGGGGGGTAAGTCTTAAAAAGAATGACCTACACATATATTTGTTATACTTTTATCTCTTAATGAACACCTAAATATTTATATTAAAATTCATACATAATCGATAGTTTATAATAGATTCCTTTATTTAAATAACACCTGTTATACATAATATACGATACCTAACTATTTGAAAACAGCAGTAAATATCATATACTCAGAAACACATGTTATGTTTTATTTTACTAATCTCTGACTGCAATGGACATCCTTATCTCTAAATGTTTTCAAACACTGGAACGATTGGTCCAATGATGAATCTTTGATGAACAATGACACTACATGTTTTGGATGACTGGAAATTTCTGAAAATAGAAAATTATCACGGATCCAACACTGTGTATTTAGTAATAACCCTGATGTCCGTGGTTGGAGGAGTATTTGTTCTTTTCGCAATGATGGCTCTCTGTTACAGATCAGTTGTAGTGCACAAGAACTTCTCACTCTGTTTAAGGTACGTATGTCATCATCAGTTCGACATGGAATATTAAGTAAACGATAAATATCTTTTACCATAACTTAACTTGGTCCAATAGCGACAGAGACAGGAAACTTTTGGTTTCTGTCATGAACATGTGTTATTATCTAACAATTATGTATATAATTATTATGTCAACACAGTGTCTGTTTCAATTATTAGATTAGTTTCAGGATTACATGAGATTTTTTTATTAATCCTTAGAGAAATTGTCAAGATCTATCTATAAACTAAAAAATTTACGTACAGAATTTAAATAAGACGTTATTACAGTTCTAAATATTATCATCACACTTCATTTAAATGTCCTAGCTTTTCGTACCCGAGACTTTTACTCTATCTTCTCACGCATGATGGTAAACATGAAATCACTCGAATATATTTGAACATAAAAAATATGAGTATAGCTAACACAAAAATCCAACCTAGAGAATGAAATGGCAAAATGCAGATCCACAACGAATGTTATGAGACACGCAAAGATTGTTTGCTCAACGAGTACGACCGTGCAGACAGACAAAGAGGGAATAAAGTAGCGGAGTAGACAGACACTGCTGCTTTGTTCTTTTCTTAACTTTTCTCCTTAAAAGCTTGCAATGGTCGATTCACCTAATTACTGGATCCAGCAAGCAAGATTAAAATTATTTTAAAACATATTTTTTAGTCTAGCATAAGTCATGAAAGGCAAAGGTTTGGTCATTTTATTAGACATCTGCTCCAGGTGCTTGATCCATCAAAATTAAAAAAAATTTTATGCCACACACTTTTCGACATAATATTAATTAACTTCCATTATATGTCTAAGTTTAATGATATCAAAAACTTGACTTCTAGCTTCAAATGGTTTATTGTCACACCACAGAGTCATGAGTAGAACAAGTACATTAATACCGGTGACACGGACTTATAGAGAGTGATCATTTATTCGGAATACTATATGACTGCTGTGTATTCTTCAAGCAATTTTATATCTAAATTATTTGATGATATTACAAAAATCTTGCAAGCCATCTAACTGCATTCGTACTAGACACTTGAATATTTGAATGTATTTTACGTACACTCGTTCGCTATCATTAACCTGTTTCAGAGGGACAAGCCGCATGCCCATCTGGATTATTCATATTTTTAGCTGTCTTATGATAAACCATGTTTTCCAGGTAGAAGAGAGATAATATTAACTCTCTGAATTTAAACCTTTTCGCTAGCTAATAATGTATGATCGATATATAACGAGAGCATGTGAAAGTCGTCCTGCCACCTCTATATAAAAAGCAGAGCTTAAGCTCGTAGGATGTAGGGTCGAATTAAATTACCACCACACAAGCTTTATAATTTCATATTTTACTAATCTTACAGCCATGCTCAAGGCACCATAATATATTGATTTTATTTCCTTTAGGTTCTGCAGATCACCCATAACCTTCTTAAGACTTGTATGAAAGTCTCTTTATTTTTCTTACAGTTCTAACATGCAGCTCTAACATCTAGGTAGCCATCATCCAATTCAAATTTATTCATTATGGCCCATGCGGTTCTAATGATTGGCATTTGCGGTAAAGGAAAGTATATTTTACCAAGTTGGTACTCATTTTAATCCTCGAAAATCTCCGATTGCTATTAGAGCTTTTTATTTTCATGCATCAATGATTCCAACTTTCTTCTTCAATATTTAGTTAGAAATTTTTAAGTAGGGTCCATCCTTTCTAATGGGTGTAAACCTTTTAGATTATTGTTTATCAGTTATTCAAGCTTGACTTTTATATCTTTTTATCATTTTTTTATATTTTCAGACCACATAACGTCCTTGTACGTAAAAGATCTTGTAGGATATCCACCAGCGAGGTTTTTTGTTTTCTTTTTCCTCGTTAACGTTTTTCCAATTGGTCTGCCTTTTCTAGCTGCAGAAACTTCTTATTAAACGTTTTTTGTTTCTCGATTAAGTGATTCAGAGTGTTATTCCAGGTAGGAAAAAAATTTTTCAATACTTTTATTTACTGGATTAGTATAATCCATAATTCTATTTTTAAAATATTTATCTTTGATGTCTAGCTTTTTGTTAAGAGGCGTATTCGTGCTCTCACAAAATTTATTTTTTCATGATGTCAAGATAAATATCCTTTAGATTTTCATTTAATTTTACTAATATTCCAATCCATAGTTGATTTATTAAACTTCGTGTCTTCTAAAACTTTGGCTCTAGCAAGTCGATTTCGATACTATTTGATGTACTCAAACGATGCATCATTCAATCTGGCATGACAAAGCATTGTTATATTCCTATATTTGCATGAATTTAAGTCGAATGCATCTGATTTACTCCCTATATTTTTACAATCGAAACTATTTACACTTCTCTTTATTTTTATTATTTTAAGTTTACGATAGTCTACGTACTGAGAGCTAAGCTCGTTAGACTCTGTTTTTTGTTTAGTGATTTTTTCATCATTAGCTTTCATTTGCTTGTCTAGCTTTGATTGATCTATTCTATTTTTTTTTCTCGCTTTTGACTCTTTATCATGCCCATCAACTTATTTATCAGTTACTACCTTTGTAGTAATGTATTAATGTTATCTAGTTGCCATTGAGGTAATAATTTTGTTTGAAATGGACTGTCCTTCAATCATTTTATCCAACTTACTTTCCATTTCCAACTCCACAATCCGAAATGTAAACTTACATTGACGCCTTAATCAAAGACCATTTCAACACAGATATGTCGTGAAGACTATCCCAACGTACTGGTTTAGCTAAAATAACTACAGCGTGCTGTTCTGCAACAAAAAGAGGTATAGCGCGTTACGTTGCCACGTAAAGAATCACAGCGCACTGCGTTGCCACGAAAATATCCACAGCGTGCTGTTCTGCAACAAAAAAAATTATAGCTCATCAAGTTGCCACGAAAAGGGTCACAGCAATCTTTGCTATGATGGAAAGAAATAGAGCATACTGCGTTGCCAAGAAAATAATCACAGGGCACTGCGCTACGACGAAAATAAACACAGCACATTACATTTAGACAAAGGCTAGCATAAGCAAGAGAGTTCGAAATAGTTTTCTAATTATTATAAAACTATAAAATTATACCTAAGACTAAATATTTATCTACATATCCCAGAATTTTAGTATTTCACATAATGTAACGGATTTCTGTCTGCAAAAGCAACCGCTTGCTCGTCGCAGAGGCAGGTAAAATCGTATACCTATTACGGCCGAAAGTAAAGAAGCCCCAGACTTTCCGTTTTTCGTCCGCGGATCGGCCGCAAATAATAATATACGGATAGTCCGGGACTTTCTTTACTTTATTGGGCAAGGGGCATAATGTAATATCTACTGCAATGTCTGAAGGAGGCTCACAGTAAAAATGTCATGTACGAAATATGAGAGATTTAGGACTTCCAATAGATGTGCAAGTTTAATGGCATGTTATTCGACTAAAGTTTATTAAAATTGTATGTATACAAAAGCATTTTTATGTTCATCATAACAAATTCTTTTTTTTTTAAACAAAATTTCAATGTGAACAACTGTTGAATCGTGTACAGATCCACGTTGATTTAATGAAGTGAGTTCTGATATAAGTAATTGGCTATTGATTTTTCAGATAACAAAGTTTGGTACAATAAATTTTTTCGGCTGCTTTAAACAATTGTATTAGATGTTAATAAATCAAAGTTTTCTTCCAGCAAACATCTTGGTAAAAATTATTTTTGTCAGTTTTTTAAAATTTGCTATAATAATCAATGTACACAGTATTACAATAAGTTCAATTTATAGATACTGGCAGTTGAAATAAGGCTTCAATCAATCAAGTAATAGGTAATGTCCCTGAAGCAGCTAGGAACAGTCAGAAAACATTCATAGTGACTGATCACGAAGGTTAATACTATAAACAATATATTTTTCATAGTTTAATGTAAAAAACAATAATTTTTTGACAGGGCCTGCATCCGCCTATACATATTTTTACATCACTGATGCAAACTTATGTATATATTATAAAAAAGTACGGAAATATTAACGCTTGAAAAAAAAGTTGATCTTATTATTCATTATTGTATGAGTTGTTTTTATTTAATGTATAGAACGCGGCTTCTATACTATATTTTTCGAACAGAATTATTTTTAAGCGTGTGTGCGTGTTCAAGGTATACGAAGGCGCCAATTATGAATTTCAACAAAGGGTTGAACTTCCTTGGTATGAATTTAATGCATATGCATGTGTGTAATTGCACACACGCACACACGCTTTAAA
The DNA here is from genome assembly GCA_030522625.1 of Copidosoma aretas. NCBI lineage: Eukaryota > Metazoa > Arthropoda > Insecta > Hymenoptera > Encyrtidae > Copidosoma > Copidosoma aretas. Next base: position 5,290 of record JAPYYV010005254.1, on the reverse strand, counting down.
ATAATTCTGTTCGAAACTTTGAGTACAGAAGCTGCGTACTATATGTTTAATATTGAATAATCGAACAAGTTGACGTACGGGAGTTTAATGAAATTTAAATGATTTGTTTTTATGTTTAATAATTGAAGTAGGTAATAATAATAGTCAATGAATGACTTAAATTTTGTGATAAAATTTGATGAAGTTTTCTCTTACAACGAAATTCGTTGGAAAAACCGGGACAAATTTGCGTGATATAACAATTACGTTAGTCATGAAAGGCAGAAAAACTGTAAACATACATATCTGAGGGAGACGAAAACTCATCGTTCCGTTTCTGGTGCATAAATATTCGGTTTCCTTCGTTCTTTGAGTACAGATAATGTTTATACTCCGTCAATTCTTTGATTGAGCAGTCTCTATATTTTATGACGAGAGAAGTGAAAAATACTACAGGAACCTCTGAAATTTTCTTATGCTGACCAAATTTGCTAATTGTCATCTAACCAGGCTTGAATTAAAAAATAATATAGTCACAAGACCCCGATAAGCCCACAGAAATTTGGTTGGGTTACAATTTCACGTGGTATTTTATCTATTCGATGTAGCCATGGCACTGGTTTGACCTCGTCTACGCTACAACTAAATAAATAAATTATGTTACACGATACTAGCGAACAAATAATTTTTCTTTTGGTTCGATCCAGTTTTGACTTAAACTCATAATATTACAGAACGAAAAATTTTCTAATTAAATATAATTAGTTCTTTCAAACCATATATTCATTATTTTCATCGAAATCTCAATCAATCGGTCTTGTTAGCATGGTGGATTTATTTATTGATTTTTGTACTTTCACTTTCATTTTATAAGCCTTACGTCACTTGACTATCGGCATCGATGTAAAATTGAAACGGTATGTATTTAAAAATTCAATAATTTTTCAATCACATATTTTTTTAGTTGACCGATCTGTCGTGCATTACTAAAAAACTATAAGTGTAAGGATAATTGTATGAAATAAATAAAATATATTTAATGCCAAACACAATTTTCCATTAGGTACAAGAGCTGCACAGCTCATAAAACATGTCACAGAACGAAAAATAAAAAAATTAAATATCTTACCAAACACATTTGAAGAGGAAATCTCAGGTCAAAAGACTGACGAAGAGTGATAAGTAGATACCGGACTATAAGCACAAAAAAAGGGTCAAAATATGCACAAAAAGTGGCAAAATATTCAGGATGAATACGAAAATTTTCAAGTATATGCAAAACTTCTTTATTACAAAATATTCATATTTTTATATAGTATACAATAATATAGCGTTCCAAATTTTCCATTGAGAGATTATGTCTTCGATCATCCAAAATTGTTTTGTATACAGAAAAAGAGCGTTCCACATTTACTGAAGTTGTAGGCCAGTATTTGAATTTAGGAGCGATTTGTGGAGTAATAACGTCAGGTAAGGAACTATCTGCGCCATAGATAAAATTGTCAATTTGGCATAATGCTTGATAACCCGGATTTTTTTTCAAAACATTGTCCAATTTCTCTTGAATTTTTTTTCGATAAATCTTCTGGTATCTGAGAACTAAATACACGTGCTTCATTCATAATGGTCATCGATTCACGAAGTGGTAAATTTTGAGCTTTCAATTTCTCGATAAACTTCGGTATGTAAGAAAAATGAGTTTCTATCACGGCAATTTTTTTTTTGAATTGTTGGGTCTTGGAAAGCTTCTTTACATTTAGAAATAAATGTTGCATCTGAGTTATCTAATGTGTTAACAACATTTTTAAAACTTTCAAAATTTTCACTGTAAAATAACGCAGCTTCTATCCACGTTTCCCAACTAGTTATAACTGGTTGCGGAGGCAGAGGTAAATTCAGGAGCATTTCCTTATATGTTGATATGCAAGTTGGCGCTTTGAGAAAAACTTTTTTTGACTTTGAAATTAATTTGTTTACATTTTTAAACGTGATACGAATTTCTTCTGCTAAGCAGTGAAGTCCATGAGCAAAACACGTTACGTGAATTAAATTTGGATAAAATACTAGAAGAGCCTTTACGGCTTTAAGCATATATGGTGCAGCATCAGACACGAACACAAAAATCTTCTCATCGACACAAGAATTTCCAAATAAATTTCTTACTGAATCATTGAAAATCTTGCGATGGTTAAATGATTAGTTTATCCAAGCTGTTTGCAAGCGATCAAATAAGATAGTGAAGGTTCGATATCCAATGTTCCAAAGACTAAATTTGCTAAATACCGGCCGCATGCATGAGTAGTTTCATCGGCCGAGATCCAAAGCAGTTTATTAGCTAAGTAGCTTCGTATTTATTTCAGTACCTTTTTATAAACTACCGGCACATAATTTTTTCGCAGTGTAGACTCGTCTAGGATGTTGTGATATACACAATATTTTTGAAGAAAACGTTTCAAAAAGGAATTGTTGAGCTTATGCATCGGTATGTTTCATGCAAGCATCGTTTTGCACAAATATTAAAAAAACTCATTTTTTATTGCCCAACCGACGAGGACGCGCCGACATTTACATCTAACAGAAATTTTTGTCGCGGGCCTTTTTTCAGTAGTTTAGCAAGGTGAGTAGATGTTGCAACGTGGTGTTAAACATAATAAGAAGGTTCGATGGTAACAAGCCTTAAAATGAAGATAGTTTTTCACTTCATACTTGTTGAACTTGAAATCTTCTGATACACGTAACTATTTTCTCGCAAACGTGACAATATAAAGAGTTACCATTATACGTAAATATTCCAGGATACGGTTTAATCCACGATGAAACGGTGTGTCTATCGGGTGCCATTAAACTTTTAAAAATATTAGAATTTTACTGAAAGCTGTGTACGTTGACTAAAATTTTCCACGATGTAACCTCATTGTAAATAAACAAATGTAAGGTACGTTGAATATTTGTACTATGTATTTTATCTGTTTTTTAAGTGTGATGTATGCATAGATAAAATAAAGGTATTAATTGATTACCTTTTCTATGACTAATAAATATTCAAAAATGCTCTAAAAAATTTCGAAATATGCAACATATGCAAAATATGCCAAAAATAGAAAAATACTTAAAATACGCAATTGCATATGCAAAATATGAAATTGCATATAATCTGGTCTCTGGTGATAAGCAGAGCACGATTTCAGATAAAACAATATTCTGTGCATCTAACGATTCAAAGAAAATTCTAACAACACAAGAGCTGAAATTTCCATTATGTATTATTTGTCAAAATAAAGTGTGTAAAATTTCACGATCTACGAGCTGGAAATCACTTAAGGCCATTCTTTCGATTGAAATGGAACCATTGGTGATCGAGGATCAAACAAATGACAATTGTGCGGGAAAAAATCAAGACGCAATTCTCAATATAGTTGAATGCTTGTGACGGACTAAACGTTGAAATTACTCTTCGGTAAGACACTTGTTTTTGTCAGGCCTATCTCTTACCATAATTATCAATCATATACCCAGTTGTGAATTTTATTTTATCATTTTTTGCCGTCTTACATAAATTTGTCTACGAAAAGTTAAACTTCTCATTATGTTTAAAATCGAAATTTTCGCGGTCGATTCAAGTATGTGCGCGTGCCATCGTACCTACTATCACCCGCCAGATGAACAAAATTTAATCTCTGCGCTACCATAAGCAAGTAAGCTATGTCCAGTGCCGGTAAAAGCTCACTCGGTTGCACCAAAGCATTCGCTCGCACGTTGACCACCTAGTAGAACGACAGTTGCTAGAGTGGTACATGAGTCAATTAATCTTACAGTACGTTAAAACCACATCCTAGTTGTGTTTTATCACTTTCTGAAACGATCTCTTTCGCCTATCCTTGTGCTTAATAGTCTGCTATCAAAAGCTACCTCTTATCGGTCCAGCACCATTGTTTAAGTGAAGTCATCAGTTCCCAGAGCTTCTACACACCCCTCCCGTCAACTAACACCGCCACTCTCTCCCGCTCCAACTTTGGTTAGTAAAACCCGGAAGGGACAACGCTGCGTCTCTGGTTTCTTACTCCAACAACCTGCTTCTAGTACTAATCAACGCCCGGTCATCATCCCAGATCAACCAGCACGCATTCTAGTACGCATTACCGCCCAGCTGTCTACCAGCTCAGATGCCGGGAACGAGGTCGATGGAGTATTCTTAAAACCACGCCAACGAGTAAGGTAAAACACCCAGTATCCGGACACTTTTTTCAGAGTAACGACTTATGGGTCTTTTTAAAAATAATAAATAAACGCATACATGGTTGGAACTTTTTTTAATTTCTACCCTGCTGGTTTACGTATGATTTGCCGCAAAAAAAATTGTTTTAAGTGTAATAAAACATATAACCAATTTTTTTGTCATAATCCTGCGATACTCTAGTAGTCGGACAAACACTTCAGCGATATTTACTATCGCAAAAACGTAGCTAGTATCCGGACAACTGTAAAATACAAATTAGTTATTATAATCCTTAGTGTTTATGACTTATTTTTAAAAACCACATTTATTAATAATTTATGTAAAATTTAAAGTACGTTGTACAATTATTTCAAATAAAAATACATGGTTGAAATGTCATACTTTTCAATTGGTTTATGGGTATTCTAGTATCCGGACAAAACTAATTTCAACTAATTAATAATTAAATAATAAGATACTGACAGAACCGTAATCAGCAATAATTGACAAGAAACTAAAAGCTCTTTAAATAAAGAAATTTGCTGAATTATATGAAGTTTAACAGAATAAGTATCAGCTACCTGGACGCTGAATAATAAGATTTGAGTCAAACTTCATTCATCTTAAACTAATAATACGTCAACGACATTTAATATTCATGTTACATCAATAAAGAATAAACTACAAAAAAGTGGTTTATAAACAATTTTTAAACACTACGTGTCTCAAAAGTTATTCTTTTTATAAATAAATATTAACAATGTAATTATATCCCATTTAAAATATAAATTTATTGCAATTATCAATCTTAAAAACACGAACCTTACTCATCAGGAATCGCTTGCACTAGATTTGTGTGATATTTTTGTGATTCATCATCTTGATTAATACTTTTAGTTTTATTAACATTACAATTACGCTGACCTGTACTTGCATTATTTTCATCGATAAGGTAGATGTCCGTATTGTGAGACGTATGTCCCAGTTATTGAGACGTTTCCAAATTCATTGATATTTATACAATAATCAATTATTATATGTTCTGAAAAAAATTATATTATATTATGAGTATGTAAATAAGTATTACATTTTATG
>JAPYYV010005253.1:0-18725 GCA_030522625.1 Copidosoma aretas | reverse complement strand
AAAAAAAAACATTAGAGCATTAATAGTGAACAAAAAGTCACTACAATTAATCAACAAGGTTAATTGAGTGAAAATGTCTCATTAACCAGCCACTAGTAAGTTTACTACGGATGTTAAATATCAACAACTTACAACTAAGGATGATGATGATAGAAACAAGAAATTGTGGGTAAAAAACTTTACTGACAAGTATTCAACCAACAAAGGATCAGCATCTGAACGCGATGGTTATAAAAAATTGTAAAACTCAAAAGGAAAGAACAAAAATGGAATACATAGTGGATATGCAAGGCTTTAAAAAACCTGGCAACGATCATATACTTAAAGAATTAGCTTTTCTCTCGCTGAATACGAGCGATGCTAAAGCAAAAGATTTTCTTTTTAAACCACCATTTGCCTGGCGCAGACTGTTACACATGTATAAACATAAAAATTTATATCTCGAACTTTGCTATTATAGGCTAACCTGGGATTCAGGTAATATTGATTACACGGAGATATTTTTCGAGAGAATCTCACAGATGCTACAAAGATATACATCATTGGAGAACATAGACAAAAATGGCTCGAAAGATTTGGTTTTGAAGTCACTGATATGACTGATTATCCACTGTTTGAACTTCTAAGATTGGTTACTACTTGCACTTATGACAATGGAGCCTACAAATCTATGGGTGCTTTGCATAATTTTAACCGCATAAAAAAATTGTACCAACACCTAGATTAGGAATATAGTAGTGATAGTGATTGATACCTGTAAGCATTATGCTATGCCATTTAAAGATAAAAAAAAAATTAGTCAAACGATATCGTTTACAAATTACTAATCACGTAAAGACCATACTTTAAAATAATTGATTTTGAAACGAAATAAAAATGTCGAACATTTTTTTTACCGAAAATCCTATCACATTCCTGATAAAATGTTTCCTATAAATCGTTCATCATAGCACTTAAAACTTTTGTAAAAAATAATAAACAAATACGTACACTGTATCTATACCAACTTAAAACATTTATAATTTTATACAAACTCATACGGAAAAAAGCAATAGAGCTCCAATTTCTTCATACACATGGATATAAAACCGCGCACACTGTTAAATACTAGTCAAAACAGAGACTACGGCACGATCGGCATTTATGCTTGCTATCTTGCCGATGGATGAGGTCGATATAGGAGCGAGATATTTTTTTCGCGGTATAGGCCTACTCTAGACTGCCGCGAGATGGCTGCGTGGCGAGGGCCGCAGAGTAGGGGCGGGCTGGAGTCACCATGGGCTGGAATCGCCATAGCTTATCTACGTGTTATGCATCGTCGTTCACTTCGCCAACACCGTGCACCCCGTCAATCTCCTTGTCCAGCGATGCATTCCTTCACCCGTCTCCAGTGCAGCCTTCAGCATCATCTTAGCAATATAAGGTGATTTTTTGGTTGTTTTCGACTATCTCCTTTCTCGTATTGATTTTTTTTTTAGTTCGTGTATTCGTGATCGTACGGAAAATCCTAACAATAACCTAGTCTTGTGTTTACATAAAGCAAAATTTTCGTCCTGTTGCGCGTGTCGTTTTGCATTTTTGCGGTTATGAAATCATTGCATACATACATCTCAAGCAAGCGTCACATTCATCGTGCAAAAGGGGCCTGCCTTTAATAATCAGCTGTTAGAAACTAAAGCTGCACTCGATTAGGATCTTGTCTCCGCGAATGCTGCAGCTCGGCGTCTTGAACATTTAACAGATGCATTACGAAAATACAAAGATTTTCATGACGAATTAGCATCTCTTGAGCCGGAGCACGAGACTCTTGTCGAGTTGACAGGCTGGCGAAGGAAGTTCTTTCCCCGCTGGTCAGCTTTTAGCCAAACGGCCTCCTCCTACCGTAGATCCTTCCTTTGCCATGATAGCAAATTCAACTTTCACTGAAAAGGCAAACCTTCCTAAGCTTCCGGTGACAGAAATCCCGATATTTAACGACAATATTGACAAATGGCTTTTAATTAAGAATGCTTTTAGATCAATTATACGTTCACGCACATATCTGGATGATGTTACCAAACTGACTTATTTAATAGGCCTGTTACGCGGCAAGGCTCTAACTAAGGCAGCTTTACTTGATTTAACAGCGGTAAACTACCTTAAAGCTTGGAAGCTACTTACTAATTTATACGAAAAAAAGCCCGTATTAGTTAGTAAGCATTTGGATGCGCTTATTCATTTGTCTTACTTGCAAAAAGCTACTTCTGTTGATTTGTCAGTCTCAGCGGACACAGTAGAGCAGCATCTCATCGCCTTGGATGCTTAGGGGGTTGATAGTCGAAGCAGTCAGCTTATTTGTACTATCGAAAGAGCTCTCCCTGCTTTCACGTGCAATAGATAAAAAGAATGACTGTCTCTTGACGAGCTTCCTATATGAAATAAAATGCTTAAATACGTTTGTGAAGCATCTTTCCGTGTACGTGTTTTAGAATCAGCTGCAAAAAGCTCTGAATTAAATCAAAAGCGCGTGACTGAACGGAATAACTACTGTAAAGAGGTGGGCACGCGCGTGTAAACCATTAACACTAGAATCACTTGCGTTTGTTGTGGTTCTGAGCACTTACTTCTTGGATAATCCGATATTATTAAGTTGGATGTAAATCAACGTTGAACCCTAGTTAAAGAAAAAAATGTTGTGCCCGAACTGTTTGCGAACTCATGCAGGCATTCGTCAATCTAGTTGTTGCAAGCGATACACCAAAAAGTATTATACATCGTTGCATAACGAATCAAAGTCAAGCGTTTCAAACTCCAACAACACCTAGAGCACGGTCAATTCAGCTAAAAATCCATCTACGACCAATGCTAACTTTTGACTAGCGGAGAAAGTGCTAAGCACAGCTATAAACAACGTATGTTCTCAGCTTATGGGTTCAGCTAATTTTTGTATTTTAAATTCGCAAGGAAAATTTATACACGCACTCGCTCTGCTTGACTCTTGTTTTGCCGTACATATAATTTGTCGCAATCAGCCTGTACATTGGGATTACCTTAGGAGCAGTGAACGAATTAGATACAGAATGCAATCAAAGTGCAAAAATAAAAATCACATTTATCTATAATAATTTTTATAAAAAACTGTATAATACTGATATTACAATATTTTTTTTACTAATATTATAACAACTGTATGTATAGGAAGTATTCAGTACATGTAGATTTGCTTGCTTTATCATACAATTTAAAATCATGAATGTAGCTTTAGACAATTAATATACAACACCATGCTTACAATGAATATTCAAAAAATTCAAAAACAATTACTGTAGAACAAAAAGTTCAACTCTGAGACTATCTGGATACATGGAGAATAATAAGTGATTATTTTGAAAAATCTAATGTTAATTTGTTTAAAATCAACTGAGTTCTCGCTTAAACTTTGGTGGAACATTTTGATCCAGCAGGTTATTAAAAAATTTATTTATCAATAACTTGTTGAATTAGTTGATTGATTTTCTATAAAAATTAGAGATATTAGATAGGCATTTGGCAGCAGCTAATATATAGCTACTTCTTTAAATTAATAGTTCACTATAAAAATCGAAGCATCAACATATGGATGGCTCCGACGAAAAAAAGCAACACTCAGTCACTTACCATAACTATTATTAGCAGATGCATTGTTACTGACCGTGAGACAAGATTTTTTCTTCTTTTTATCAAAGACATCGATATATGAGCAATAAAAAGATGTACTTTATCAATTAATACAGGCAACAGAAGCCGTAAAAAACGTTCTTTGAGTTCTTTTGTGACCGAAAAGTATTTTATTTACGCTCTTTCTTCCAAGCGACCCAGCAAGCAAACTTGGAAAGAAAGTTATGGTGACGATAAAACGATGCTTCAGTCTGCTGTTGGTCAAAGTAAAAATGATGATGAGATGAATAATACACTACAAAATAGAACTATTGATGATGATAGTATTTATTAGAATCCATTGAATAAGTGAGACTTACGAATACTTGACAAACGTCGAAAACATTTATTAGGTCTAGTGTATTGGGTTAGGAAAGATGATGGAATATCAAAGCATGGAATTTACCAATATACTTTTAAATAATGAATTAAGGATAAATAAGTTGAAATATCCATTGGCGGATAGAATAATGGAGATATTTCTAAAAATTATCCTAACAAATCTCATAGCACTCATGATGATTGTGAAAAATAATATATGCTTCTGCAAGCCCAAAGTGTAGATATTAAGAATTTTAGCCATAACGGAGCTATTAAACGATATAATAGTAATAAATTTTATAAATCGTTCGCTTTTATGTTTATTCTTATAACTTATATTAAAAAGGATCATTGTTCTGACGCTATAAAGTGGCTAAAATATTATAACAAGTAGATTATGTTCACAAGGACAATCCTAATGAGCTAGTTGACCGTTTACGATTGCTCATAGCCGAAAGATCGGCAAAAAACCTTAGCCATGACAACGAAATTATGGAAAATATTGATGATGTACGTAAAACTGGACATATGTGCTGATAACGTTAGTACGAAAATGAGCATGGACATGTTCGGACGTAAGGTTAGTAAGTTTAAGGTTGGTAGCTCAGGTCCTCCTGGTCCTCTAGGTCTTTGGTTAAAGTTACACACTATGGACAATATGATATTTATAATAGGAGACCACACAATTTTTCTGTTCCTGTAGAACATTCTAGTGTAGTTATTTCAGCTTAGGTGTAAATATAGGTAAATAACATTAGGTGAACTGTACATTACATATAGCCGTAGAAGAAAGCACAAAAATAAAAAAGCTAACATTTACTCATCAGACGTTAACGAGAACAAATCGCAAGAAAAACTTGTAATAAAGGAGCTTTACAATCTAGCTTGACGTAAATATTTAGGTTGGATATTTAGTATACGTGGCTTGAATGAGACTTAGCAAGCCGATCTGATCGAGATACCTTACACGTATAATAATAAAGACCATAGGTACCTGCTTGCCGTTATCGATGTATCTACAAGCAAACGTGTACTGTACCCGATGGAAGAAAAACTGGTGAAGACTTCACAGCAGCTTTAAAGTCCATATAAGACAATGGAATAGTACCAATTAAATTGTAAATCAACCATGGTCTGAAATTCCACAGTTTTAATTTATAAAGTCTAATGCAAAAGTATAAGATAAACTTGTACTTGACTTACAGCAATCTAAAAACTTTTATGCGCTAGAGATGTGATTGAACTTTAATAAATTCATGGTGGAAATGATTTAGTCAACAAAGCATTTATAAGTGGACCTAAATTATACAGAAGCTATTAAAGTAATAAAATAATCGAAAACACCGAACTTCTGGCATGAAACTAAGTGATGTTATTGCCCAAGTTTAAAGTTATCGATGAAAGGCATGTTAGTAATGCGAAACAAGAATTAAGGAAAGCTGATGCACTAAACTAGTCAACATAGATTTTTACTATCACACAAGTAGCTGCAGCAAATGCAACGGCGTACTTTTTTCAGGATTATCGAGATCAGCCGATTTTCGGATATTTCTATAAGCAGGAAATGCAGAGAATTAAACAATCAGACGTCTACCTTGTGGAGAATATCCTTTAAAAGCGTGGAAATCAAAGTTTCGTCAAATTAATGGAATTTAAAAGCACATATTACAGTTTGATCCAGAAATATAAATCATAAATAAAGATTTTTTTTGTAATGATTCACGTTCATTCAAAATTTCTAATGAACTATGTTTTGGATGAATTTGATTACAAATAGAAAGAAACATTTATCATAACCTACATTTCCGAAACATATCTTTTTAAAAATAAGTATTACAATTATATGTATAGAAAGTCTTTATTCTACGTGTATCTGCTTTTTTTAATACATGAATATAATTATCGACGACAAATATACAATATGCTATTAGAAAAAAATATTATATAACAAAATAATAATTATCATTATCAAACAAAAAGTAAATTCCGAGACTATCAAGATGCATAGAAACTTTTTGTAACTATTTTCGAAATTCTAATGTTAGTTGATTTTTTTTATAAACATCGAAGATAATAAGTTGGTATCTACCAGCAGCTAACAACCACCTACTAATTTACATGAATCTAATACTTTTATGGATATTTATATATTTGTTTAAAACTATCTTTTTTTCACTGCGAATTAATTAGGTAACTGCAAACTATATTTCTACATCGATTTTTTATTAACACAAATTTGTTGTATAAGCATGCATTAACTTATGATTTACGGTTATTATTATTATGCAATTTTGTTTCGTTCTTAGTAATTTTTTCCAGACAAGTATTTAAAATTGTTCTTAGGTATTTAACTCAATTATATTACGTTTAACGCTATTTCTAATCATCTACAATTATTATCAATACCTTTTTATAATTACAAATTGTAATTTTATACTTGTATCTATCAATCGGCTTGTTTTTGGTTCCTTTATACTTGAATATCTTATTTAACTCTTTTCTGTTTAAGTAACTTGTTTTAAGATTATGACATTAACCTTTTTGGTTTTGGTTTTTCATTCTAAGACAAAACATATTACTTGATTTTTCCAGCACACCAGGCAGTAATTTTGTACAGGACGGTAGGTTTTCTCATCGCAGAGAACCTAATATATATTACTTGATTTTTCCAGCACACCAGGCAGTAATTTTGTACAGGACGGTAGGTTTTCTCATCGCAGAGAACCTAATATATATTTCATTAAGTAAGTGGCTGTGCTAGTTGCGAGTAAATGCTGGAACTTATACGTCTTATACGCACAGTAAATCTATAGGCAAAGTCAAACCAGAACCTTGCAGTCATAGACTACCCGTATTAAGTCAAGATCGTTCAAGCGTTGGGCTCCCAGCATTGACTTTTAAATAAATAAACTCTTAAATATTTAAACCTATGACTCTGCGATATTTGCTCTGACATTAAACTATTTAATAGCTATTTACTCATTACAACTTTAAATTTCATTCTATGATTTCGCTTACATTGATGTCAGTATCAATACTAACGTACCGATACTGTACAAGAAGGCCGAGGGTCTATGAGTGCCAGATCTTTTTCAGTGTACATACTTACATGTAGACATATACAAGCTGTTTAGTTATCCAGCCCGAAAAACTATACTACGAGATTTAGCTATCACGAAGCTCTGTGTCATATCTCGATTCGATACATAATTTCAGAGTTATTGTTTATTTCAACATCAAGGAATATATACTATCACAGAGCACTTAGACTCAGGAGGCAGGCACTCCACTGCGCTGTGGCCGTTTACTTAGCTGTCCACAATAAAGAAGGGGGGAACTGGGAGTATATCAGGGTACAGTGTACCGACTGCAGAGATCCAACCAGTACCTTATTGGCGGGAGATTTAAATAGCGCCACCGAAAATTTCGAACTGTCAGCTGTGAGCTAAGTCTCAAAACTCTAACGATGTATAAACTTTTGATAAAAACATTGAGACATTCATAATTAGTGATAACTATTCTTGTTAGTTAATTTGTACTAATGATAAAAAAAAGATAAGTATCCGATGATACTTTTTAAATCATACTTTTAAGATGATTTATATTTCAGACCCTTTAAAAACAATTTTATCTTAGTAAGACAAACTATGATTTGAGATTAATCTTATTTCATGATATTAGATACTTTAACAATTTATTATGCCAATTTTTAAGAATGTATTAGTGTACTCCAAGATTCGTATAAAGTTAAAAAAGTAACCGTACATGATAAATACAAATTTATTCTACAAGATTTTAATCATTTCGCAACTTTATTTTAATTTTATATGATCATAAATTAAATGGCGAGATCACAAGTGTCAGGCAAAACTGTGCATTGTAAGTCTTTTGCATTTGCTTCTTAAGAATCAAACGAGAAAATTTAAATGTTTTTTCAACTTTATGAGACATTCAACAATTTGAAATTTGACGATTAGCCGTTAACATTTTTTACGTTACTTTTAAACTTCGACAGCCTTAAATTGAAGAAAAACTTTTCGAATAAAATGATGATACTCTCTTAATTTAATACGGATCATAAGAATTTAGAATTTGCTAACATTATTCACCATACTACTCAACAATATTAAACTCGACAAGGCGCGAGGATCACGTGCGTTAAGCATGCTGCTTTTACTAAGTTTATTTGCGTTTTTCAAACAAATCGTTTAAACGGAGTCGTTCACTCTTTTTATTTCATCATCATAAGAGAATTAGGAAGCAAGTGAATGCGCGATTTCCACGCGCATCAGGCACGTTTTGTCAGCATTGCTTTTTTATGTTCTGAATGTTTGAATTAAAAAAAAAAATTAGTTTGTAGACTACTTGATAATACCAAACTAAAGAAGGCCTAAAGATCACGCACACAAAGTGTGTGGCTTTTACTCGATTTATTTGCGTTCGTCCTACGAAATATTATAAAAGATTCGAATGCTCTATTTATTTTATCTACACATGAGGATTAGAAAATTCGTTAAGGAACGAATAGCATTAGCTCCTGGCACATGTACTGAGTACTTGTTTTTTACGTTGATAATTTTTAAATTTTAAAAAACAAGACCTTCATTGTTAGACTACTTTATAATGCCTACTAAATAACATCATCCGGTGGACTTTGCAACAATACCAAAAATTGATAACTTAAGATGGCGCGAGCATCACATGCGGTAGGCGTGTTTGTTTTAATTGATATGTTTACGTTTGACGAACAAAATATCATAACAATTAAATCGTAAGGGTGCGATTAGTTCGTGCGTCAGGCACGTTTATTACGTTTTTTTTAAAGTACAGAATCTTAAAATTAAAAAAAAATTACAATATAATTTTACAATCTATTTCTCGACATTAAACGATAAATATTTACATAAAAATAAGGATCAAGAACTCCAAGAACGTAAACTTTCCATCCCAGAAGATCGTTTACTGCTGCAGTTTCTGCAATGTTAATAGAAAAGATTAGTTGTTAATACTCATGTGTGAACATTTCAAGTTTCAGCGTAACAGAGTTAGCATTATTTAGCCGATAAGCATTGTTATACCATGTATCTTTTATTGTTCTTAAGGACTAAGTTAGCTCTCCGAATAATATAGTCGACTAGCATTTGATTTATCCCCCTCTTGTGCACCTCATTTATGGCTTGGACTATGTTCTGTCGGCAGTTTTCCGCGTCGACAGTAGCAGTTCTGTACATGCATTCTTTGACGCAGCCCCACAGAAAATAGTCCAACGGTGTTAGATCGGGGGAACGGGCCGGTCATGCTATTGGACCTCCCCGACCTATCCACCTGTCTGGAAGTGTGGCATTGACGTGCATTCTGACATTAGCTCTGAAATAGGCTTGAGCTTTATCGTGCTGGTAGATCAATCTTTGCCGTGTGGCGAGCGTAACGTCCTCTAGCAGCCCAGGTACTTTATTCCGTAAGAACGCCAGGTAAGCTGCTCCGTTACTATTCGGATTTGTAACTTATCTTTACATTTTTATCATCTAACAGGCCTATTTTAAACTGTTTACCATTGTTATTTAAAACACAGATTTTTCTATCGATGATAGAATCAAAGAAACCTTTAAATGCAATACATACCAAGGAGGTACGCACCAAAATACTTTCGCATTGTTTCTCGAATTTTTCTAAACTCTTTTTTAAAATTCCCTTATTCTGTTTTATGCTTAGTGTGCTCCGTCGCTTTAAGCTCATAATTCTTATGCGTGAAATTTTCTGTACTTGAATAAAAAAATGCATATTTTTTCAACAAGATGTTAATATGCATACTTTATGTACAATCTAAAATGTAAAAAAAAATGGTTTGGCTCATATTATTAAAATGCACTGTTCAATAAATTGACTAGGAAATAAAACTCCGAATAAACAATATTCTATGTGCAAAAACCTTAATGCCCGAAACAAGAAAATGTTAATGCGTGTGCCGCTACATAGAAAAACCATTTTTGACCGTCGGATTAATAGATGTAAGAGCATAAATTCGAAGTGTGACTTGACTAAAATGAGCAATTTCACGTTTGATCTGCTCTTCAGAGCACTTATTTTTGGAAAAAAAAAAATCAGAAGACCCTATGGGATACGGTTTTTTTTCTTGCCCGCACATCCAGGAATAGAAAAAAATCCGTAAACACTAAAAAAATTATTACAGACACATTTTTGAAATTTTTTTCCGAAATTTAATGCAAAAGTAGGAAAAAATATGATCAATGCAGAAGAGGGTGCACTCTTTTGCATATTACTTTTTTTCTGGATGAGTTATCACGATTCTACCACAATAATCTTAAAGTACTTGAAATAGGATTTCTTTTAAGCGCTTATAAAGATTAAAATGTTGATTTCGTCAAAAAATACGGTGGATTAAAATTTATGCTTCAAACTCTAAAAGTCCGTTTTGATCTATTTCTGAAAAAGTCACTGAAAACCACCGTAACTCTCGACCAGATTAATATTTTTTATTTTATTAAAGCTTTCATTAAACGATTATTAACGGGTTTTCAATTAAACTTTGGATTGTTGTAAAATATTCATTGAGTAAAAGGTTATAGCTGATTGATGATTTGATTTCTTATGCTCAATTCTCTATCTTAACTATCTTAACTATGATAATTTTTTGTGATCATCATTTTCAACTTTATATGAGCGTTAATAAATTTGCTTGACACTAGCTTTAGTCTCAGCATTTTAAAGCTGTTTTAAATTTTAAGATCTATAACGTAAAAAAAAAGTACTAAGTACACGCACCTGATGTGCGTGCAAGTAGCGCCGTTTTAAGTATTTCTGTTTGGTATTGATAAGTAGTCTAAATAATAATTTTTTGTATAATTGAAAGATCTTTAAGATAAAAATTAATGCTGATAAAATGTGCCGGACATGTGCACAATTTGCGCCTTCACGGATTTTCAAATCCTTATGTGTAGATAAAATAAATAGAGCATTTAAATCATTTGTAAGATTTCGTAGGACAAACGGAAATAAATTAAGTGAGAACAATAGGCTTTATGCGACTGATATTTAGGCATTTTTAAGTTTGGAATTATTATGTAGACTAACAATAAATGTTTTGCCATTTTAACTTATAAGATCCATAACGTAAAAGAAAAGTACTAAGTGCACGCACCTGATGTGCGTGCTAGTCGTACCTTTTTAAGTACTTCTGTTTGGTATTGTTAAGTAGTCCACAAATGGGCTTGCTTTTTTCGTTTTAATATCCAGAACATAAAAAAGCAATGCTGACAAACGCACCTGACGTGCGTAAAGTCGTGCCCTCCCTTATTTATTAATTCTTATGTGAAGTAAACGACTCTTTGTAAATATTTTGTATGACAAACGCAAATAAATTTAGTAAAAGCAGCACACCTGACGCACGTGATCCTCGCGCCTTCTTAAGTATGGTATTGTTGAGTATTATAGTAAATATTGTTTTTTTTTTTTTATTCAAAACAAATTTCAATTTTCTTTTATCCATATTAAATTAGGAGAGTATTATGATTTTTTTACGAAAAACTTTCTATAATTTGAGGCAGTAGACGTTAAAAAGTAACGCACAAGCTTTTAACGTCTTATCGTCAAATTTTCAATCGTTAAATGTCACATAAAGTTGCAAAAACATTTGAATCTTATCAAATAATTCTTACGGAGCAAACGTAAAAGACTTAGACTAAACAATTGCGTCCGACGCTTGTGATTTCGCCATTTAATTCTTTGATCATCTAATATTAAAATAAAGTTGCAAAATTATTAAAATCTTGTAGAATAAATTTGTTTTTATTATGTACGTTTACTTTTTTAACTTTACATGAATCTTGGAGTACACTAATGCATTCTTGAAAATTGGCATGATAAATTTTTAAAGTATCTATTATAATGAAATATGATTAATCTGTAATTATTGTTTGTCTTAATAAAATACGATAATTGATAAAGGGTCTGAAATATTAAGTATCTTGTAAGTATGATCTAAAAAGACTCATCGGATACTTATCCGTTTTTGATTGTTGGTACAAACTAACTAACAAGAATAGTTATCACTGAGTACAAATAACCTAATGTTTTTATTAAAAGTTTATTAATCGTCAGAGTTTGGAATTTTAGGACTATTGTTGGCAGCTAAGTAAACGGTTACAGCGCTGTTAAGTGTTCACCTTCTGAGTCTAAGTGCGCTTTGATTGGACATATTCCTTCATGTTTGAATCAACAATATGTCGGAAATTATGCATCGATTCGAGATATGGTCCAAAGCTTTCTAAGATTTGTTATCAGCTTCATCTCGTAGTATTTTTTTCCGGGCAGGATAACAGAACACCTTGCATAAGTACATGCTAACGCACATACATCTATATTTTAATTTCTACACACATAGATACATACATACAGTCATACATACAATTACATAAGAACACATAAAAATATTTATACATACATTAATCAATAGATGTATAAACATGAGTACAAACAAACAAGCATACATAAATTTTTAGATTAATGCCCTAGTGCTTACACGCATGCACGAACACTCTCATACATACATACATACATGTATACATACATTCATACACATTTAACAAAATACATACATATACATTTATACATACATACATTATTACATACTTTTATTCATATGATGTTACGTACAAATATAAATACATGTACCGATCATAAAAAGCACTTCCACATCGATGACTGTCACGGGTGTTGACAACAATAAATTTAAAATCCATTTACGTGGAAAGAACATCGTTAAGACTAAATTTTAAAATATAATCCAAAAAAATTGCCTATTTTAGGGCCTATTTAGAAAGCTTTTTCAGCAGCAGAGGCTGCCATAAAGAAAGTCGTTGATTGATATAAAACTCTACAGCAGCGAGCTATGCGTCGATTAGGAGTCACGTAGAGGATCTGCCATTTACCAAAAAATGGCTTTTATACTCATCAACGCGTGATTAGAGGAGATTAGACAGACATTACTAGAAGAATCACGATAGAAAGACGGTAGGATTACGGAAGACGGTCCCTTAACCCGTACATTGTCGACCGCCTTACCGTGCACTTACTTATTTAGTATCCTAAACAGAAATAAGCTTACCGGCTGTCATATGCTAGCACACGGTCTATATCTGAAATGCCTGACAGTGTTTGTATGAAATGTGTGATCAGCGGCGTACTATGTTCTAAAACGATGAAATCAGAGGTAACTTTGTTCGAAATCAAATATCTCCAGATAGAAACGAGATAGATAGGCAGTTATTTTTTTTTAATTTGTAGGTAATTGGATCAAGAATTCAGGAAAACTGTGGCCAAAGTCTAAAAATGAAAACCTAACCTTAAAAAAAAATATATTTCCGCATTTTTTTAAAAATCAATGAAACCTGTGGTTTTGAGCTACTTATTTGTTCATGAACGCGTATTCAATAAGTATTATCGTTGTTATAGTGTAAATAAATATTAAGAAGCAGGTTATTAAATTTTTTAATGCTAAAACATAACCTCACTATGATCTAAAACGATGAAATCAGAGGTAACTTTGTTCGAAATTAAATATCTCCAGATAGGAACGAGATACAGAGGCGTTTTTTTTATTTGTAGGAAATTGGATTACGAATTCATAAAAATTATAGCTGTAGTCTAAAAATGAAAACCTAACCTTAAACAAAAACTTTTCTCAAATGTTTAAAAAAATCAATAAAACCTGTGGTTTTGAGCTACTTATTTGTTTATGAAGGCGTATTTAATAAGTATTATCGTTGTTATAGTGGATATAAATAATAAGTAAACAGATCATTGAATTTTTCAATGCTCAAACATAACCTCTCTATGTACTAAAACGATGAAAATAAAGGTAGGTATATTCACATCAAATATCTCCAGGTAGAAAAGAGATAGAGAAACTATTTTTTTTCTTAATTTGTATGTAATTGGATCACGAATTAAAGAAAACTGGAGCTAAAGTCTAAAAATAAGAACCTGACCTTAAAAAAAAAAGTTTTCGCAAATTTAAAAAGAAAACAACGAAATCTGTTGTTTTGAGCTACTTATTTGTTCATAAAGGTGTATTCAAAAATTATTATCGTTGTTATAGTGTATATAAATAATAAGAAAATAGAACAATAAATTTTGTAATGCTCATACATAATCTCACTATGTACTAAAACGATGAAAATAAAGGTAGGTGTATTCGACATCAAATATCTCCGGATAGAAAAGCGATACAGAAATTTATTTTTTTCAATTCCTAGGTGATTGGATAGCGGATGCAGAAAAATTATAGCCAATGTTTTGAAAAATAACCTAACCTAACAAGCAATGCAGTATCTTCAATTTTTTTATAAACCAATGAATCTGGTCATCTTAAGTTGATTATTTGTTTATACAGGCATGTTTAAAAATACTTAAGGTCGATTAAGTGTAAAACAACACTTAACAATAATTTTTTTGGAAATCTGCAGTGCGATTACATAACCTCAAAAATTATATTCTAATAATATACTAAAAACCATATTAATCTTGTCATTCTTAATTCAAATTGTATATCTTATACTCGATGAACCATGTATTATTTCATCACAACATTGCAAAGCCAAGCATGTCTTTTGTAAGTTAGGACGGTGGATCTAATATGGTGGTCAAATTTTGCAAAAATCTTCCGATTTTGAATTAAACATGTAAATAAAGGACTGTAAGCGTTCTGGCAACGAAAAGAAACGTTTTTTTTTAACAATGGAGAAAACGAAATAAAAAAATAAAAATTTTTGTTTCGATTTTTGAAAAATTACATGTATCGAGCTCTCGCTAAGCACTTATTAAAAATATATTTTCATGAATAACTGTACAATTCTTGATTGAATAACTTAATAAAAGTTGTAAATACACATTTTTGTCATTCTTAAAGAAAGTCAACTAAATCATGAAATCTTGAATCTTCGATCCTACTTGTGTAATACATATTGGCAGCTGAAATCGAGAAGTCCACATTGATGTCGAATATGAATGTTAACTACTAAATTATGCAATGATGAATATGAATACTTGAAGATCTAGTCAGTTGAAATGAGCTTAACGCTATGCCACATACTTGAAGAATAAATATAATATGAACCAGACAGGGTTGCATGGAACTAATTTAACTAATAATACATTATTGCTTAATTTACTATTAGAATTATGATCGTAAATTTCCGCAGGAAGAATTGACAATTACAATTTTAGTAAAGATGTAGGAACAAGAATGAACTTGTTGATCTGTTTACGCAAATTAAAATGCGTACATTGAATTTTTTAATTCTAAAACCCACTGTAATATGACAGAGCAGGTCATAAGCAAGAATGAAAAAAAGTCGTCCCTGAGTTTGATTGCAGCCCCTCGATAGCTTAATTTGTAGAGCATCTGTCTAGTAAGCAGGAGGTTGTGTGTTCGAGCCACACTCGGGGACGATTTTTTTTTTCATTCCTGCTTACGACCTGCACTGTCATATTACAGTGGGTTTTAGAATCAAAAAATTCTATGTACGAATTTAAAATTCTATGTACGAATTTTAATTTGCCTAAACAGATCAACAAGTGAATTCTTGTTCCTACATCTTTACTTTATTACTGTGTTTGGCAACATCGTGAACATGATGAACAATTATATCGAATTACAATTTAAATCATTCATTTGTATTAGGTAACTTATTCTTGTAACTCTGCGACCTGTATTCTATGAGTTCTAATTCTATCAGATAATTATACTTATGTATTTTATCTGAGATATTTTTTCATCCTGTACTCTTCTCTTCTATCAATTACGCTTATAAATCATAATCCATAATTTTTGTCCGCAATACAATATTATTCATTCTATACTCAATATAAATACATTCCACTATTTTTTTGACTTTTATAATAATTTTTGTCACAACTAAACTGAAAAACAATTTTTTTTCCTACAATAATTTTTTTCAAATAGTTTAGATTGCCTACTTTGATCATCTGCGTTAGTTTACATTTGCTTTAACTATAATTACAATACCATCATAGTTGAAGAACTTGAACAAAAATTTTACTTACAGCTATGATTTTCACCGGAAAGTATTAATTAATCATATTACTTGCTTTAAAGGCTGCTTTAATATTTATATATTACCTACAAGTGCACAAATATACAAACTCTGAGCATTCTGCCCAGAAACAATGTAAGTACTTGCCAAACATATTATTATTGTTTTTGAGATAATTTCAGGAAATAATGGTCTAATAAGTAAAGAACGCAAAATTAATTATAACTATAAAAACATAATCGTCTCCACAGTTTCCAAATTTTTTAAAAAACGCAACTACATACAATTATTCTGTTTGTTGTACTTGGATTTAAAAAAACCAATTTGTATTGGATTTATAAAACTGTTCTTCAAAGATATTTTTCAACGGATTATCGTACCAGCACTTTAAACTTGACTTTTTAAAGGTAGGTATCTACTTATGTCATACTCTTTTATATTCTAATTATAAAATTATCTCAATTTTGAACATTTTTCTTTAGAAAGATAAATAACCAGAGAAACAAATTTTGCTTACATTTATTGAACTTATACCTTAAATTAGAATAAAAAATATAAACGACTTATTATATTGGAAAACGTAATACAATGCTTTCAGTTCTTGTTAGAACATATTTAAACGATGAATACTTAAAAAAACTAAGGTGTCATCTCTTCTTTATAATTTCCAATATTCTTTTGTTTAGTTTTAACAATTACGTTACAGCCTTAGTAGCTATACATAATCGTTTTTTTGAATACATTATAAGATGTACATTTACTTTTATATAATAATGCTAGTGTTCCAGTTTTCGCTTAAGTCGAGAACACTGGAATGTACTCAATAAATATACCTGCAGCCAACATTCTGCACTCTGGTCAGCATCTCTTATTTTGCATACCGTACTCATACCTATACCATCGAGATAGAGTTTGACTCGCGGCTAAGTTCATGGTAAAAATATTTGTTGTCTGATACTGAATCAAGGAAATCTGAATAAGGCATTTTGTATCATACTGGTATATCTTTCATTTTCAGTAGTATAACGAATATCTTACTGATATTTTTCAATAAAGCTGTAGTTCAGGATTAAAGAGGCTAATTTAAGTCAAAGCACACCAATAATACCGACAAGAATCACGTACTTTTGCTAAAAAAATCGTCCCCGAGCGTGGCTCGAACACACAACCTCCTGCTTACCGGACAAATGCTCTACCAATTAAGCTATCGGGGGCCTGCGATCACACTCGGAGACGATTTTTTTTCATTCTTGCTTAAGATCTGCACTGTCATATTACAGTGGGTTTTAGAATTAGAAAACCCTAAGTACGAATTTTAATTTGCCTTAATAGATCAACAAGTGAATTCTTGTTCCTACATCTTTACTAAAATTGTCATTGTCAATTCTTACTGCGGAAATTTACGATTGCAATTTTAATAGTAAATTAAGCAACAATGTATTATTATTTGAATTAGTTCTTTGCAACCCTGTCAGGTTCATATTATATTTATTCTTCAAGTATGTGGCATAGCATTAAGCTCATTTCAACTGACTAGATCTTCAAGTATTCATATTCTTCATTGCATAAATTTGTAGTTAACATTAATACTCGACATCAATGGGGCCTGCTCGATTTCAGCTGCCAATATGTTTTACACAAGTAGGATCGAAGATTCAAGATTTCATGATTTAGTTGACTTTCTTTACGAATGACAAAAATGTGTATTTACAATATTCAATAAGTTATCCAATCCAGAATTGTACAGATATTCATGAAAATATATTTTTAATAAGTGCTTAGCGAGAGCTCGATACATGTAATTTTTCATAAATCGAAACAAAATTTTTTATTGTATTATTTAGTTTTCGCCATTATTAAAGAAAAATATTATTTTCGTTGTCAGAACCCTTAAATTCCTTTATTTACATGTTTGATTTAAAATCAGAAGATTTTTGCAAAATTTGACCGCCATATTAGATCCACAGTCCTAACCTACAAAAGAAATGTTTGACTTTCCAATGTTGTACTGAAATAATATATAGTTCATCGAGTATGAGATATACAATTTAAATTTAGCATGACAAGATTAAAGAGGTCTCTTAGTATTTTATTGGAATTCTATTTTTAAGGTTATGTAAACAAACTGCAGATTCCCAAAAAAATTATTGTTAAGAGTTGTTTTTCACTTTTTTGATCTCATCTATTTTATAACATGCCTGTATGAACAAATAATCAACTTAAGATGACCAGATTTATTGGTTTATAATATAATTAAAGAGACTGCCTTGTTTGTTAGGTTAGGTTATTTTTTTAGAAATTTGGCTATAATTTTTCTGGATCCGCTATCCAATCACCTAGATAATAAAAAAAAAGGGTTTTATTATTTATGTTCTATGTGGAGATATTTGATGTCGAATACACCTACCTTTTTTTTTCGCTTTAGTACATAGTGAGGTTATGTTTGAGCATTGCAAAATTCAATGGTCTGTTTTCTTATTATTTTTATACACTATGACAACGATAATAATTGTTAAATCCACCTTTATGAACAATTAAGTAGCTCAAAACAACAGGTTTCATTGATTTTTTTAAAAATTCGCGAAAACTTATTTTTTTTTAAGGTTAGGTTTTCATTTTTAGACTTCGGCTACAGTTTTCTTGAATGCATTATCC
>JAPYYV010005252.1:0-23373 GCA_030522625.1 Copidosoma aretas | reverse complement strand
GCATTAGCGCAGCAAAGCAAGCGCGGGCTTGTAGGTGCCCCACTCCTGTATGTATGATACTACCATAGAGCGGAGTGTAACGTCGGTAAAACAAAAAAACGCAAAAATATACCTATCTCAACAGAAATCATTTATAAAATATGCTTAAATTGATTGATTATTTAAATACAATAAAATATGCTCTTAGAATAATAATATTAATTGTTTGAATCACGTAAATATCTTGTAGATCGAAGTTTAATAATGTGGGGCATAATAAATATTTATCGAAATTAAAGAAATATTCATTTTAATGAAATAACAATAATTTTTAAATTTATTCATCTTAATTTAGTGAAACAGTTTGTACTCAAATAAATAATTTATTTAAATCCAAAGAAATAAGTGGTTTATTTGCAAATAAGGAATCATTTCTAAAAACGCGTTCAAATGAATGATTTATCTTAATCAAATAAATTATGCTGTCAGAATAATAATAATTATTCGAATCACCTAAATATTTCAGAGATCGAAGTTTGAAGATGGACGGGATGATAAATATTTGTTAAAATTTGAGAAATATATAGTTTAATGAATAAACAATATTTTTTGTTTTTTTTTTTTTATTTCAGTAAAACAGATTGTGTCTAAGAAAATGATTTTTCTAAATTCGAAGAAATAAGTAAATTATTAGCAACAAAGAAATCATTCATAAATTATGTTTAAATTAATTATTTATTTAAATCTAATAAATTATGCTCTTAAAATAATAATATTAATTATTTGAATCACTTGAATATTTCGTAGATCAAAGATTATACATGTGTGAGATAATAAATATGCATTAATATTCAACAAATATTTATTGTAAAGAAAAAACGATGTTTTTTAACTTATTTATTTGATTTAAGTAGACAGATTGTACTAAGATAATTAATTTATTTGCATCCAAAGGAATAAGTGATTTATTCACAACAAAAAAATTATTCTTAAAATATGTTTAAATAAATGATTTATCTAAATCAAATAAATTATGTGCTTGAAATAATAATAATTATTATTTGATCCACTTGAATATTTCGTAGATCAAAGATTATACATATGTAGGATGATAAATATTCATTTATATTTAAAAAAATATTTATTTTAATAATAAAAGAATATTTTTTTAAAAATTAAGTTAAACAGATTGTCCTTAAAAAAATGATTTATTTAAAGCCAAAGAAATTAGTGATTTATTCTCAACAAAAAATCATTCATGAAATACATATGAATAAATGATTTATTCAAATCGAATGAATAATGATTTTATGATAATAATATTAATTCTTTAAATTACGTAAATATCTTGTGGATTAAAGTTTATAGATGTGTAGAATGATGAATATTAATTGAAATTCGAGACATATTTATTTCAATAAAAAAACAGTGTTTTTTGAATTTATTTCTTCGATTTTAAAAAACAGATTGTACTTAATTAAATGATTTATTTTAATGTAAAGCCATTAGTGATTTATTTGTAACAAAGGAATCATTTAGAAGGATACGTTCAAATAAATGATTCATTTAGATCAAATGAATTATGCTTTCAAAATATTATTATTAATTATTTGAGTAACGTAAATATTCCGTAGATCAAAGAATATAGATGTGTGAGATGATAAACATTTGTTAAAATTTGAAAAATATTTATTTCCATAAAAAACTAGTATTTTTTTGAATTTATGTCTTTGATTTCAGTGGAACAGATTGTACTCACTTAAATGATTTATTTAAATCCGAAGAAATAAGTGATTTATTTGCAACAAAGAAAACATTTATAAAAATACAGTAAGATAAAAGATTTATTTGAATCCAATAAATTAGGATCTGAAAATAATACTAATAATTATTGGAATCACGTAAATATCTCTTAGATCGGAGATTATAGATGTGCAGAATGATAAATATTTATTAAAATTCCAGAAATATTTTTTTCAATCGAAAAACAACTTTTTCTAAATTTATTTCTTTGATTTCAGCGAAACCGATTGTACTCAAATAAATTATTTATTTAATTCCAAAGAAGTAAATGATTTATCCGCAGCAAAGAAAACGTTTAAAAAATACATTAAGATAAACGATTTATTTAAATCCAATAAATTAGGATCTGAAAATAATACTAATAATTATTGAAATTACGTGAATATCTCTTGGATCGGAGATTATAGATGCGCAGAATGATAAATATTTATTGAAATACCAAAAATATTTATTTAAAAAAAAAAAACATTTTTTAAATCTATTTTATAAATTTCAGTAAAACAGACTTCACTCAAAAAAATGATTTATTCAAAGTAAATAAATTATGCTCCTATAATCATAAAAAAAAATATTATTCGAATCACATGAAAATTTCATAGATCAAAGTTTATAGATATGTTAGACAATAAATATTTATTTAAATTTAAGAAATGATTATTTCAATGGAAAAACAATATTTTGTGAATTTATTTCTTTGATTTCAGAGAAATAGATTGTACTCAAATGAATAAATTATTTAAATCCGAGGAAATAAGTGATTCATTCGCAAAAAAAAGGATGATTTATAAAGCACGTTTAAATAAATAATTTATTATAACCAAATAAATTATGCTCTCAGAATAATAGTAATTAAAAGAATCACGTAAATATTCCGTATATCGGAATTTAAAGATGTGCGAGATGATAAATAATCGTTATTGAAGAAATATATAGTTTAATGAATAAACAATATCTTTAAAATTTTATTTTCTATCTAAGTAAATCAGATTGTACTTAAATAAATAATTTATTTGAATCCGAAGAAATAAGTGATTTATGAGCAACACAGATATTATTTATAAAATATGTTTTAAATAATTGATTATTTAAATCCAATAAACTATGCTCTCAGAATAATAATATTAATGATTTGAATCACGTAAATATCTTGTAGATCAAAGTTGAATAATGTGCGGAATAATAAATATTTATCGAAATTTAAGAAATATTCATTTCAATGAAATAACAATAATCTTTATATTCATTCATCTAATTTTAGTGAAACAGTTTGTACTGAAATAAATTATTTATTTAAATCCAAAGAAGTAAGTGATTTATTTGCAAATAAGGAATCATTTCTAAAAACGCGTTTAAATGAATGATTTATCTCAATTAAATAAATAATGCTGTCAGAATAATAATAATTATTCGAATTACCTGAATATTTCAGAGATCAAAGTTGAAAGATGTACGGGATGATAAATATTTGTTAAAATTTGAGAAATATTTAGTTCAATGATTAAACAATATTTATTAAAGTTTTTTTTTATTTAAGTAAAACAGATTGTGCCTAAATAAATGAAATATTTAAATCCGAAGGAATAAGTGATTTATTAGCAACAAAGAAATCATTTATATAATATGTTTAAATAAAAAATTTATTTGAATCTAATAAATTTTGATCCAAAAATAATACTCATAATTATTGGAATCACGTAAATATCTCTCAGATCGGAGATTATAGATGTGCAGAATGATAAATATTTTTTTAAATTTCAGAAATTTTTATTTCAATGCAAAAACAATTTTTTGTAAATTCATTTCATTGATTTTAGAGAAAACGATTGTACTCAAATAAATTATTTATTAAAATCCAAAGAAATAAGTGATTTATTCGCAACAAAGAAAATATTTATAAAAATACATTAAGATAAAAGATTTATTTAAATCCAATAAATTATAATCTAAAAATAATACTAATAATTATTGGAATCACGTAAATATTTCTTAGATTGGAGATTATAGATGTACAGAATGATAAATATTTACTTAAATTCCGGAAATATTCATTTTAATAAGTAAACAACATTTTTTAAATCTATTTTATCGATTTGAGTAAAACAGATTTTACTCAAATTAATGATTCACTCAAAGTAAATGAGTTATGCTCTTAGAATAATAAAAAAAAATATTATTTGGATCACATAAAAATTTCATAGATTAATGTTTATAGATATGTTAGATAATGAATATTTATTACAATCCACGATATGATTATTTCAATTAAAAAACAATATTTTGTAAATCTATTTCTTTGATTTCAGAGAAACAGATTGTACTCGAATGAATTATTTAAATTCAAAGATATAGGTGATATATTCGCAGCAAAGAAATTATTTATAAGAAAACGTTCAGATGAATAATTCATTTAAATCGAATAAGTTATGTTTTTCAAATGATAATAATAATTATTCAAATCCCTAAAATATTGTGTGGATCGAAGTTAATAGATCTGTAGGATTATAAATATCTAATAATATTCGAGAAATATTTATTTCAATGCAAAAAAAATATTTTCTGAAACTATTCTTTTGATTTAAGTAGAACTGATTTTACTGGAATAAATGATTTATTTAAATCCTAAAAAAACCGAATTAATTTGCAACAAAAAAATCATTTATAAGCATACATTTAAATGAATGATTTAATTCAATTAAACAAATATTGCTCTCAAAATAATGATAATAATAATTCGGATCACTTGAATATTTCGTAGATCGAAGTTGATGGATCTGTAGGATGATAAATATTTATTAATATTCGAGAAATATTTATTTCAATGCAAAAAAAATATTATCTGAAACTATTCTTTCGATTTGAGTAGAACTGATTTTACTCGAATAAATGATTTATTTAAATCCTAAGAAAACCTAATTAATTTGCAACAAAAAAATCATTTACAAGCATACATTTAAATGAATGATTTAATTGAATTAAACAAATATTGCTCTCAAAATAATAATAATAATAATTCGGATCACTTGAATATTTCGTAGATCGAAGTTGATGGATCTGTAGAATGATAAATATTTATTAATATTCGAGAAATATTTATTTCAATAAGAAAAAAATCATTTTTCAAATCAATATTTTTGATTTTAGTAGAACGGATTTTTCTCAAAAAAATGAATAAACAATATTTTTTAAATTTATTTTTTTAATTTAAGCGAAACAGATTGTACTTACTTAAATGATTTATTCAAATCCGAAGGAATAAGTAACTTATTCGCAACAGAGAAGTAATTTATAAAAGACGTTTAAATAAATAATTTTTTTAAATCGAATAAATTATGTTCTTAAAAAAATAGCAGTAATTATACAAATGACATGAATATTTCGTAGATCAAAGTTTAAAGATGTGCCGGATGATAAATATTTGTTAAAATTCAAGAAATATTTAGTTTAATGAATAAACAATATAATGTAAATTTATTTTTTTGATTTTAGTAAAACAGATTATACTTAAATAAATGATATAATCAAATTCGCAGGAATAAGCGATTTATTAACAATAAAGAAATTATTTATAAAATACGTTTAAATAAATGATTTATTTAAATCCAATAAATTATGCTCTTAAAATATTAAATATATGTTTATAAAATAATACTAATAATTATTGAAATCACGTAAATATCTCTTAAATCGAAGATTTTAGATGTGCAGGATGATAAATCTTTATATAAATTCCTGAAATATTTATTTTAATAAAATAACATTATTTAATTTTTTTTTTATTTTAGTAAAACAGATTTAGTTTAAATAAATGATTCATTTAAAGTAAGTGAATTAAGCTTTTAAAATGATAAAAAAAAATATTTTTCGAATCACATAAAAATTTTATTTATGGATGATTATAGATGTATTAGATAATAAATATTTATAAATATTCAAAAAATTTCTATTTTAAGGAAAATACAATTTTTTGTAGATTTATTTCTTTGATTTAAGTGAAACAGATTGTACTCAAATGAATTAATTACCTAAATCCGAAGATATAAGTGATACATTCGCAGTAAAGAAATCATCTATAAGAAAACGTTCAGATAAATAATTTATTTATATCGAATAAATTATGTTTTTAAAATCATAATAATAATTATTCTAATCACGCTAATATTTTGTAGATCAATGTTTATAGATGTGTGGGATATTAAATGTGTATTTAAATTAAAGAAATATTTATTTTAATGAAAAAACGATATTTTTTTAATTTATGTGAAACAAATTGTTCTCAAATCATTGATTTATTTGGATCCAATAAAACTTGGGATTTATTTGCAATAGAGGAATTATTTATAGCAATACGTTTAAAAATGATTTATTTGGATCAAATAAATTATGTTCCTTAAAAAAGAATAATTATTAGTTAAATCACATTTAAATTTCAACATTTAAAGTTTATGGAGGTGTGGGATAGCTAAAATATATGAAAAATCCAGAAATATTTATTGTAATAAAAAAAAATTAGTTTTTTTTTTTTTTTATTATAACAGATTGTACTAAAATAAATGATTTATTTAAATTCAAATAAACATGTGAATTATTTGCTTAAAGGTATTATTTATAAGAATACGTTCAAAAAAATAATTTATTTGAATCAAATAAATCATGCTCTTTGAATAATCCAAATAATTTATTATTTGAATCACATAAATATTTCGTAAATCAAGGTTTATAGATCTGCAGGATAATAACTATCTTTTAATATTCAAGAAATATTTAGTTTAATAAAGAAACAAAATTTTTAAAATTTATTTCTCTGATTTCAGTAAAACAGATTGTACTTAAATATATTATTTATTACAATCCAATGCAATAAGTTATTAATTTGCAACAAAAAAATAATTTATATTATACGTTAAAAAAAGGATTTATTTGAATCAAATAAATTAGGTTCTTGAAATAATAATGACAATTATTTGAAATATATGAATGTTCCGGATATTAAAGTTTATGGATGTGTGGGAAAATAAATATTTCTTGAATTTTAAGAAATACTTATTTCAATTAAAAAATATTTTTTTTCAAATTTTTTCCTTTGATTTTAGTGAAACAGATTGTAGTACTTAATTCAATTATTTTTTCGGATCAAAAGAAATTTGTTATTCATTTGAAACAATGAAATTATTTACGAAATCATTATGCTCGCAAAATATTAATAATAATTATTCGAATCACGCGAATCTCTTGTAGATCGAAGTTTATAAATGTGCGGGATGATAAATATTTATTAAAATTTATGAAATTTTTATTTCAATGAAAAAACGATATATTTGGAATTGATTTTTTTGATTTTAGTACAACAGATTAAACTTATAAATAATTCATTCAAAGTGAATTAATTATGCTTTTAAAATAATAAAAAAAATTATGATTTGAATCACATGAATATTTCGTAGATAGAAGTTTATTAATGTGTAAGATGATAAATATTGATAAGAATTCAAAAAATATTGATTACAATAAAAAACCGATAATTTAAATTTTATTTTTTTAATTATAGTGAATTAGTTTGTATTTAAATAAAATATATTTTTAAATCTAAAGAAATAAGTGACTTATTTGCAACAAGGAAATTATTTATAAAAACACATTCAGATAAATGATTTAATTAAATCAAATCAATTATGTTTTTGAAATAATAAAAATTATTATTCAAGTCACATAAATAACTTGTAGATCAAAGGTAACAGATATGTGAGATAATAAATATTTATTTCACTGAAAAAACAGTATTTTTTGAATATATTTCTCTGATTTTAGTAAAACAGATTGTACTTAATTAGATGATTTATTTAAACCGGAAGACCTAAGTGATTTATTCGCAAAAAAGTAACCATTTATAAAAACATGTTTAAATGAATAATTCATTTGAATCAAATAGATTATGATCTCAGAATTATAATAATTATTATTTTAATCACGGGAATATTTCAAATTTTGCAGGATAATGAATGTTTGTTAAAATTCAAGAAATATTTAGTTCTATAAGAAAACAATATTTTTAGAATTTTTATTTTTTTATTTTAGTAAGACATATCGTACTTGAATAAATGATTTATCTAAATCCGAAGAAATAAGTGATTTATTTGCAAAAAAGAACTCATTTATGAAAATACGTTCAGATAAAAGATTTATTGGAATCAAATAAATTATGTTTTTGAAATTCAGATAATAATTATTTAAGTCACGTAAATATTTCGTTGATTAAAGTTTATAGATGTGTGGGATAATAAATTTCTATTGAAATTCAAGAAATATATATTCTAAAAAAAAATAATATTTTTATATCTATTTTTTCGATTTTAGTAAAACTTATTTAACTCAAATAAATAATTTATGTAGAGTAAATAAATTGTGCTCTTAGACAAATAAAAATAAATATTATTCGAATTACATGCAAATTTTATAGATCGAAGTTTATAGATATGTTAGATAATAAATATTTATTGAAATTCAAGAAATATTTAATTCAATTAAAACAATTTTTTGTGAATTTATTTCTTTGATTTTAGAGATACAGATTGTACTAAAATAAATTATTTATTCAAATCCAAAGAAATAAGTGATTTATCCGCAACAAAAAGAACATTTATAAAAATACGTTAAAATAAAAGATTGGTTAAATCCGATAGATTATTATCATAAAATAATAATATTTTTTATCTAAATCACGTAAATATCTCGTAGATCTAGATGAGTGGGATGATAAATATTTATTAAAATTCAAGTAATATTTATTTCAATGAAAAAACCATATTTTTTTTTATTTTTTATTTATTTCAGTAAGACAGATTGTACTTGAATGAATAATTTGAATCCAAAGAAATAAGTGATTCGTTCGCAAATAAGGAATCATTGCTAAAAACACGCTTAAATGAATAATTTATCTTAATCAAATAAATTATGCTGTTAGAATAATAATAATTATTTAAATCACGTAAACATTTCAGAGACCGAAGTTTAAAGATGTGCGGGATGATGAATATTTGTTAAAATTTGAGAAATATTTAGTTTAACGAATAAACAATATTTTTTGAATTTATATTTTTAATTTGAGTGAAACAGATTTTACTTACTTATATGATTTATTCAAATCCGAAGGAATAAGTGATTTATCAACAACAAAGAAATCACTCATAGGATACGTTTAAATAAATGGTTTATTTAAATCCACTAAATTTTGATCTGAAAGTAATACTAATAATTATTGGAATTACGAGAATATCTCTTAAATCGAAGATTATAGATGTGCAGAATGATGAATGATTATCAAAATTCCAGAAATATTTATTTTAATAAAAAACATTTTTAAATCTATTTCATCGATTTCAGTAAAACAGATTCTACTTAAATCAATGATTTATTTAAAGTAAACAAATTATTCTCTTAGAATAATACAAAAAAATATCATTTGAATCACATGAAAATTTCATAGATCAAATTTTCTAGATATGTTAGATAATAAATATTAATTGAAATTCAAGAGATGATTATTTCAATGGAAAAACAAAATTTTGTGAACTTATTTCTTTGATTTCAGAGAAACAGATTGTACTTAAATAAATGAATTATTTAAATCCAAAGAAATAAGTGATATATTTGCAGCAAAGAAATCATTTATAAGTAAACGTTTCGATGAATTATTTATCTAAATCGAATAAGTTATGTTTTTTAAACGATAATAATTTGGATCCAAAGGAATTAGTGATTTATTTGCAATAAAAAAATCATTCATAGAATACCCTTAAAACAATGATTTATCTGAATCAAATAAATTATGTTCTTGCAATAATAATCATTATCATTCGATTTACTTGAATATTTCGTAGATTAAAGATTATAGATGTGTGGAATAATAAATATTTATTTATATACAAAAAATATTTATTTTCATAATAAAACAGTATTTATTGAATTTTTTTTTTTTATTCAAGTAGAACAGATTGTACCTAAATAAATGATTTATTTAAATCCAAAGAATAAGTGATTTGTTAGCAACAAAATCATACTTTATAGAATTATTTTTTATTAAATTATTTATTTCAATCTATTAAATTATGATCTTAATATAATAATGATAATTACTTGATTTATGTAAATATCTTGTTGATCAAAGTTTAATAATGTGTAAGATAATAAATATTTATCGAAATTCCAGAAATATTTATTTCAATAAAGAATCAATAAGCTTTAAATTTATTTCTCTAATTTTAGTAAAACAGTTTGTACTCATATACATTATTTATTTAAATCCAAAGAAATAAGTGATTTATTTGCATAAAAAAACATTTATGAAAATCTGTTTAGATAAAATATTTTTTTTTATCCAATAAATTATGATCTTTAAATAACAATATTTATTATTTAAATCACGTAAATATCTAAAAGATTGAAGTTTATAAGTGTGCTGGATGATATATATTTATTTAAATTTAAGAAATATTTATTTCGATGAAAAAACAATATTTTTTGAATTTTTTTTTTCTAATTATAGTAAAACAGATTGTACTCACTTGAATGATTTATAAAAATCCAAAGAAATAAGTGAATTAATTGCAACAAAAAAATTATTCATTAAAATACGTGTAAATGAATGATCTAAATGAACCAAACAAATTCTGTTTCTGAAATATTAATAATAATTTCAATCACTTGAATATTTCGTAGATCAAATTTATAGATCTGTTGGATGATAAATATTTATTAATATTCGAGAAATATTCAGTTTATTAAAAAACAATATCTTTTGAATTTTTTTTTTTGTTTCAGTTAAACTGATTAAACTTAAACAAATAATTTGTTTTATGTAAATAAATTATCATCTTATAATTATAAAAATAATTATTCTAATCACATAAATATTTCGTAGATCAAAGTTTATTGATGTGTGGGATGATAAATATATATTTATATTAAAGAATTCTTTCTTTTTATGAAAAAACAATATTTTTCCAATTTATTCTTTTAATCCTGGAAATACAAGTTTTTACCCAAATAAATGATATATTTAAATCCAAAGAAATAAGTGATTTATTCGCAACAAGCAAATCATTTATAGGAATACGTTTAAATAGATGATTCAATTAAACTACACAAATTATTCTCTTTCAATATCAATAATAATTCGAATCACATGAATATTTCGTAGATCGAAGTTTAAAGATGTGCGGGATGATAAATATTTGCTAAAATATAAGAAATATCTAGTTTAATGAATAAACAATATTTTTTGAATTTTTCTTTTCGATTTGAGTATAACATATTGTACTTAAATAAATGATTTATTTTAATCTGCCAGAATAAGTGATTTATTAGCAATAAAGAAATCATTTATCAAATACGTTTAAATAAATGATTTGTTAGAATCTAATAAATTATAGTCTTGAAATAATAATAATAATTATTCGAAATACATGAATATTCCGGAGATTAAAGTTTATGGATGTGTGGGATAATAAATATTTGTTGAAATTTGAGAAATACTTATTTGAATAAAAAAACAGTTCTTATTGAATTTATTTCTTTGATTTTAGTGAAACAGATTATACTTAATTAAATGATTTTTTCGGATCCTAAGAAATTTGATATTTATTTAAAACAATGAAATCATTTATAAGTATACGTTCAAATACATGATTTATTTAGATTAATTCATTTTTGCTCTTACTATATTAATAATAATTATTTGAATCACGTTAATATGTTGTAGATCAAAGTTTATAGATTTTAGAGATGATAAATATTTATTAAAACTTAAGAAATGTTTATTTAAATGAAAAAACAATATTATTAAAATTAATTTTTTTGATTTTATTAAAACATATAAAACTTAAATAAATAATTTATTTAGGGTAAATAAATTACGCTTTTATAGTAATAAAAATAATTATGATTTAAATCACACGAATATTCCGTAGATCAAAGTTTATTGATGTGTGAGATGATAAATATATATTAAAATTTAAGAAATATTTATTACAATAATAAAAAAGTATTTTTTGAATTTATTTTCTTGATTTTAGTGAAACAGATTGTCTTTAATTAGATGATTTATTTTAACCTGAAGACCTAAGTAATTTATTCGAATAAAAGTATTCATTTATCAAAACACGTTTAAATAAATGATTCATTTAAACAAAATAGATTATGCTCTTAGAATTATAATAATTATATTAATCAAGTGAATATTTCGCATTTTGCAGGATGATAAATATTTGTTAAAATTTAAGCAATATGGAGTTTAATGAAAAAACAATATTTTTAGAATTTTATTTTTTTATTTTAGTAATACATATTGTACTTGTATAAATGATTTATTTGAATCCAAAGAAATAAGTGTTTTTTTTTGTTACATAGAACTTAGTTATGAGAATACGTTCATATAAAAGATATAATAATATGAATTAAATTATATTGTTAAAATGAAAATAATAATTATTTACGTCACGTAAATATTTCGTAGATCTAAGTTTATAGATGAGTGGGATAATAAATATTCATTAAAATTCAAGAAATGTATATTCCAATGAAAAACTTAATTTGTAAATTTATTCTTTTGATTTCCGTAAAATAGATTGTACTTAAATAAATAATTTATTTATTGTGAATAAATTATGCTTCTAAAATAACGAATATAATTGTTCATCGAATTACATAAATATTTCGTAGATCGAAGTTGATAGACGTGTGGGCTACTAAATATTCATTATAATCCAAACATATCTATTCTAATAAAAAAACAGCATTTGTTGAATTTCTTTCATTGATTCCAGTTAAACAGATTGTCAAACTCAAAAAATAATTTATCTATATCCAAAAAAAAGGTGATTCATTCGCAACAAATAAATCATTTACATTAATACGTTCAAATAAATAATTTGAATGAATCAAACAAATTATACTCTTAAATTATTGATAATTATTGTTTGAATCACGTGTATTTTTTGTAGATCGAAGTTTAAAGATGGACGAGATGATAGATTTTTGTTAATATTCTAAGAAATATTTAGATCAATGAAAAAACAATATATTTTGAATGTATTTTTTTATTTTAGTAAAACAGTTTGTGCTCAAATAACTTATTTATTTAAATCCACAAAAATAAGTGATTCATTTGTTACAAGGAAATCATTTATAAGAGTTTTTTCAGGTAAATGATATAATTAAATCGAATAAATTATGTTCTTTAAATGAAAATAATAATTATTTAAGTCATGTAAATATTTTACAGATCAAAGTTTATAGATGTGTGGGATAATAAATATTAATTGAACTTTACGAAATATTTATATTAATAAAAAACAATATTTGTAAATTCATTTCTTTGATTCCAGTGAAACAGATTTTACTTGAATAAATTATTTTTTTAAATCCAAAGAAATGAGTAATTTATTCGCAATAAACAAATCATCCATAAATTACGTTTCAAAAAAAGGTTTTCTTGAATCAAAAAAACTATGTTCTTAAAATTATAATAATGATTATTCGAATTACTTGAATATGTAGTAGATTAAAGATTATAATTGTTTGGGATATAAATAATTATTTAAATTTTTTTTTTTTTTTATTATTGTTTATCATCGCCCTAAGGCTCAGACATGACTTTTTTAACACAAGCATAGTGTTTTTTATTCATTGGAAAAGGAAGAAGGATGGGATAGGGTAGGGGGTACTTACAACTAAATCGGTGTATTGCCTGAGTCCTAACCGGGTGTCTACGTACAAACACCAGGACTAACTCCTGCACACCTCCCCGCTCACGTTGTTCGCAGCGTAAGAGAAACAGATAATCGAACCCCCGAAAATCAAACAGCGGAAGCGAACCTCTAGGCAAACGGCGAGACTTGAACCAAGTCCTACCCAAGCCCCTACACTGCTTGGTTTCGAGAGATCGACGAAACTGCAACTCTACCGCTGCGCCAACGTGACGGTCATTTTTTATAAATTTATATAACAGAACAATATTTCTTGAATTTTTTCTTTCGATTAAAATAAAACAGATTGTCCCTGAATAAATGATTTATTTAAATCCGAAGAAATGAGTGATTTATTCGCAACAAAGAAATTATTTATAATAATACGTTAATATAAATGATTAATTTAGATCGAATGAATTATGCTCTCAAAATAATAATAATAATAATTCGAATTACGTAAATATTCCGTAGATCAAAGTTTAAAGATGTGTGGGATAATAAATGTTTATTAAAATTCGAAAAATGTTTATTTCAATGAGTAAACGGTATTTTTTAAATTTATTATTTAGATTTTAGTGAAACAGATTGTATTAAAAAAAAAATGTATTCAAATCCATAAAAATAAGTTATTTTTTTGCAACAAATAAATCATTTATAAGAATTCGTTTAAATAAATAATTTAATTGACTAAAACAAATTATAGCATTTAAATATTTTGATAATCATTATTTGAATCACGTGAATATTTCGTTGATCAAAGTTTAAAGATGTGCGGGATGATAAATACTTGTTAAAATTCTAAGAAATATTTATTTCAATAAAAAAAAATATTTTTTTTAAATTTATTTTTTTGATTTCAGTGGAACAGATTGTACTAAAATGTATATTATTTATCTAAATCCAATAGAATAAGTTATTTATTTTCAACAAATAAATTATTTATAAAATACGTGTAAGTTAATAATTTATTTGAATCAAATAAATTATGTTATTGAAATAATAATAATAATGATGCGATTCACTTGAATATTACGTAGATCAAAGATTATAGATGTGTCAGATAGTAAATATTTATTTATATTCAAGAATTATTTATTTCAATGATTAAACTATATTTCTTTTTTATTTAAGTAGAACAGATTGTACTTAAATAAATACATTTTTTGAATTTAAAGAAATAAGTGATTTATTCTTAACAAAAAATCATTTATAAAATACGTATAAATAGATGATTTATGTAAATCGAATGAATTATGAACATATGAAAATAATATTAATTATTTAAATTACGTAAATAATTTCTAGATCGATGTTTATAGATGTGCGGAATGGTAAATATTTCTTAAATTCAAGGAATATTTATATTAATAAAAAAACAATAATCTTTGAATTTATTTTTCTAATTTAAGTGAAACAGTTTGTGCTTAAATAAATTATTTATTTAAATCCAAAGAAATAAGTGATAAAAGAATAATGATAATTATTCGAATAACGTGAATATCTTGTAGATCGAAGTTTAAAGATGAGCAGGATGGTAAG
Source organism: Copidosoma aretas (assembly GCA_030522625.1). Classification (NCBI taxonomy): domain Eukaryota; kingdom Metazoa; phylum Arthropoda; class Insecta; order Hymenoptera; family Encyrtidae; genus Copidosoma; species Copidosoma aretas. The sequence continues at coordinate 8,311 of JAPYYV010005252.1, read as the reverse complement.
TATTTGTTAGAATTTAAGAAATATTTAGTTCAGAGGAAAAACAATATTTTGTGAATGTATTTTTTGATTTCAGTACAACAGTTTGTACTCAAATAAATTATGTATTTAAATTTAAAGGAATAAGTGATTTATTCGCGACAAAGAAATTATTTATAAGAATAGGTTCAGACAAATGATTTTATTGAATCGAATAAATTATGTTCTTAAAATGAAAATAATAATTATTCAAGTCACGTAAATACTTCGTAGTTAAAAGTTTGTTGATGTGTTGGATAATAAATATTTATTGAAATTCAAGAAATATTTATTCCAATGAAAACCAATATTTGTTAATTCATTTTTTTTATTTCAGTAAAACAGATTGTACTCAAATAAATGATTCATTTAAATCTGAAGTAATAATTGATTTTTTGCAACGAAGAAATCATTTATGAAAATAAGTTAGCGTTGAACTTGCTTGGTATGGAGCAGCGCGTATACATGTGTGGGTGTAATTTTAAAAATTACACACTCACATACGTCAAATTAAAAATAGTATTAATGTTTATTTATTAATTTGACTGTTAGACCGATATAAATATTTGTCCTGTTAATTTAATTTAAACAATCTATGCTTTAAAAATAATAATAATTATTATTCGAATCACGTAAATATTTCGTAGATCAAAATTTAAAGATGTGTAGGGTAATCAATTTTTTCTTGATATTCAAGAAAAATTTAGTTCGATGAAAAAAATACTTTTTGTATTTATTCTCCGATATCAGTAGAACAGATTGTACTTGAAAAATAATTCATTTAAATTCAAAGAAATAAGTGATTTATTCGCGACAAGGAAATCATTTATAAGAATACGTTCAGATAAATGATTTATTTGAATCAAATAAACTATGTTCTTGAAATAAAAATAATAATTATTAAAGTTACATAAATATTTCGATATTTCGTAGATGAATGTTTATAGATGTGGAAGATAATATATATTTATTGAAATTTAAGAATATTTATTCCAATAAAAAACAATATTTGCTTATTTATTTCTTTGATTTCAGTAAAACAGATTTTACTTCAATAAATTATTTATTTAAATCCAAAGAAATAAGTAATTAGTTCGCAATAAAGAAATCATACATAAAATACTTTCAAATATATGATTTATTTGATTCAAATAAATTATGTTCTTAAAATAATAGAAATTATTCGAATTACTTAGATATTCCGTTGATCAAAGATTATGATTGTGTAAAATAATAAATATTTATTTATATCCAAAATATATCGATTTCAATAATAAAACAATAATTCTTGAATTTTTTATTTTGATTCGAATAAAACAGATTGTATCTAAATAAATAATTTATTTAAATCTGAAGAAATAAGTGATTTATTCGCAACAAAGAACTAATTTATAAAAAGACGCTTAGATAAAAGATTTATTCTAATCAAATAAATTATTCTTCTAAAATAATAATGACATTTATTTAAATCACGTGAATATCTCGTATATTGAAGTTTAAAGATGTGCGGGATGATATATATTTGTTAGAATTCAAGAAATATTTAGTCTAATAAGTGAACAATTTTTTTTTAATTTCTCTTTCGATTTAAGTCAAACCGATTGTACTCAAATGAATGATATATTTGGGTCCGAAGGAATTTGTTATTTATTCGCGACAATGGAATTTTTTATAAGAATACGATCAAATAAATGAACCATTTGGATTGATTAAATGATGCTCTCAAAATAATAATAATAATTATTTGAATTACATCAATATTTCGTAGATCAAAGTTTATAGATGTGTATGATAATTAATCTTCATTGATATTTAGGAAAAATTTAGTTCGATAAAAACAATATTTTATGAATTTATTTCTCTGATTTTGGTAAAACAGATTGTACTTATAAGAATTATAAATTTACAGTAAATAAATTATGCTCTTAAATTAATAAAAACAATTGTTATTCGAATTACATAAATATTTCGTAGATCAAAGTTTATAGATGTGTGGGATACTAAATATTTATTAATATTCGAAAAATACTTATTTTTATGAAAAAACATTATTTGTTTAATTTTTATACCTTTGTTTCCAGTAAAACAGATTGTACTTAAAAAATGATTTATTTAAATCCAAAGAAATCAGTGATGTATTCGCAACAAGAAATCATTTGTAAAAGTACGTTTAAATCAATGATTTAATGGAATTAAACGAATTATGCTCTTGGAATAATAATAATTATTATTTGAATCACGTGAATATTTCGGAGATTAATGTGTATCGATCTGTAAGATAGTTAATCTTTATTAAAATTCAAAAAAGTTTATTTTAATGAAAAAATAATATTTTTTAAATTAATTTTTTCGATTCTAGTAAGACAGATTGTACTTAAATAAATAATTTATTTGAATTCGAAGAAATAAGTGATTTATTCGCAACAATGAAATCATTTATAAAAATACGTTTAGTGAAAAGATTTATTTAGATCAAATTAATTATGATCCTAAAATAATAATGATAATCATTCAAAACACCTGAATATCTCGTATATCAATGTTTACAGATGTGTACGATAATCAATCTTTATTGATATTCAAAAAAAATTTAGGTCAATGAAAACAATATCTTTTGAATTTATTTCTCTGATCTGAGTAAAACAGATTGTACTTATATAAATGATTTATTTAAGGTAAATAAATTATGCTCCTAAAATAAAAAAAAATAAGGTTATTTGAATCACGTTAATATTTCGTAGATTAAAGTTTTTTGATGTGTAAGATAGTTAATTTTTATTAAAATTTGATAAAATTTATTTTAATTAAAAAATAAATATTTTTTTAAATTTCTTTTTTTGATTTTAGAAGAACAGATGGTACATAAATTAATGATTTATTTTAATTCAAAATAATAAGTGATTTATTCGCAACAATGAAATCATTTATAAAAACACGTTTAAATGAATGATTTATTTTAATCAAATAAATTATGCACCTAAAATATTAAATATAATTATTTAAATTACGTAAATATCTCGTTGATCGAAGTTTAAAGATGTGCGGGATGATGAATATTTTATTAAATTTAAGATTTATTTCGTTCAATAAAAAAACAATATTTTATAAATTTTCTATTTTTTATTTAAGTAAAACAGATTTCACTCAAATAAATGATTTAATTGGATCCGAAGACATAAGTGATGTATTTGCATCAAAGGAATCATTTATAAGAATACGTTTAAATAAATGACTCATTAAGATCAAATGATTTATGCTCTTAAAATAATAATAAAAATTATTAGAATCACGTAAATATTCCGTAGATCAAAGTTTATAGATGTGTGGGATTATAAATATTTATTAAAATTCGTAAAATGTTTATTTCAATGAAAAAACAGTATTTTTCAAATGTATTTCTTTGATTCTAGTGAAACAGATTGTACTTAATTAAATGATTTATGTTAATCCGAAGACATAAGTGATTTATTCGCAAAAAAGGAATCATTTTTAGAATATGTTTAAATAAATGAACCGTTTGGATCGAATAAATTATGCTCTTAAAATAATAATAATAATTATTTGAATCACGTAAACATTTCGTAGATCAAAGTTTGTAGATGTGTGGGATACTAAATATTTATTAATATTTGTGAAATATCTATTTTAATGAAAAAACATTATTTGTTAAATATTTATTTCTTTGATTCCGGTAAGACATATTGTGCTTAAAAAATGATATATTTAAATCCAAAGAAATCAGTGATGTATTCGCAACAAATAAATCATTTATTAAAGTTCGTTTGAATCAATGATTTAATGGAATTAAACAAATTATTCTCTTAAAATAATTATAATAATTATTCGAATCACGTCAATATTTTGTAGATAATTGTTTATCGATCTGTAAGATAGTTAATCTTTATTAAAATTCGAGAAAAATTATTTTAATGAACAAAAAATATTTTTCAAATATATTTTTCCGATTCTGGTAAAACAGATTGTACTTAAATAAATAATTTATCTAAATTCGATGAAATAAGTGATTTCTTCGCAACAATGAAATCATTTATAATATACGTTTAGTTAAAAGATTTATTTAGATCAAATTAATTATGATCCTAAGATAATAATGATAATTATTCAAAACACCTGAATATCTCGTGGATCAAAGTTTATAGATGTGTACGATAATCAATCTTTATTGATATTCAAGAAAAATTTAGTTTGATGAAAACAATATATTTTGAATTTATTTCTCTGATTTCAGTAAAACAGATTGTACTTATATAAATAATTTATTTAAATCGAATAAATTATGTTCTTGAAATAATAAAAATAATTTTTTGGATCACGTGGATATCTCGTAGATCAAAGCTTATAGATGTGCGGCATGATGAATATTTATTAAAATCATAGAAATACTTATTTCAATAAAAAACAATGTAATTTTTTTTTTATTTTACGTAAACAGATTGTATTTAAATGAATGAAGTATTGAAAGTGAATAAATTATGATCTTAAGATAGTAAAAATAAATATTCGAATCACACGAATATGTCGAAGATCGAAGTTTATAGATGTGTGAGATAAAAAGCTTATATTAATATTCAAAGGACATTTCTTTCAATTATAAAACAAAATTTTTTTAACTTATTTTTTTGATTAAAGTGAAACAGATTGTACTTAAATAATTGATTTATTTGGATCCGAAGAAATTTGTGATTTATTTGCATCAAAGAATTTATCTATTGGAATGCGTTCAAAAAAATGATTTATAATAATCGAATAAATAATGTTCTTAAAAAATAATAATTTTGTTTTAAATCACCAGAAATTTTCGACATTTGGAGTTTATAGATGTGTTAGATGATAAAAATTTATTCTAATGATGAAACAATATTTTAAAAATTTTTTTTTTTATTTTAGTAAAAGAGATTGCACTCAAATAAATGATTTATTTGGATCCAAAGAAATTTGTGATGTATTTTCAACAATATAATCATTTTTTAGAATAGGTTCAAATACATGATTTATTTGGATCGAATAAATTATTCTCTTCCAATATTAGTAATGAATATTCGAATTACCTAAATATTTCGGAGATCGAAGTTTATAGATGTCTGGGATAATAAATATTTATTTAAATTTATGAAATACTTATTTGAATGAAAAAACAGTATTTTGATTTGATTTCTTTGATTCCAGTGAAACAGATTGTACTTAAATAAATGATTTATTTGGATCCGAAGAAATTTGTGATTTATTCGGAACAAGGAAAGCTTTTATAAGAAGAGGTTCTAATACATGATTTATTTGGATCGAATAAATTATGCTCTCAAATATTAATAATAAATATTCGAATTACGTAAGTATATAGTTGTGTAAGATATTAAATATTTATTAAAATTCAAGAAATATTTATTTTTATGAAAAAACAGTATCTTTTTAGTTAAATTTTTTGATTCCAGTAAAACAGATCGTATTTAAATGAATAAAATATTTGAATCCGAAGGAATAAGTGATATATTCGCAACATAGAAATCATTTATGCGAGTACGTTAGGATAAATGATTTGTTTGAATCGAATAGATCATGTTCCAGAAATGATTAAAATAGGTATTCGAATAATGTCAATACTTTGTAGATCAAAGTCCATAGATCTGTAGGATAATAAATCATCATTTAAATTCAAGGAAAATTTAGTTGAATGAAAAAACAATATTTTTTGAACTTATATCTTTGATTTTAGTGAAACAAATTGTAGTAAAATAATTCATTTATTTAAATCCAAAGGAATAAGTAATTTTTTCGCAACAAACAAATCATTTATAAGAATATGTTTAGATAAATGATGAATTTGAATCGAATAAATTATGTTCTTAAAATAATAATAATATTTATTGATATCACGTAAATATCTCGTAGCTCAATGTTTATAGATGTGTGGGATGATGAAATTTTATTAAAATGAAAGAAATATTTATTTCAATAAAAAACAGTATTTTTTGAATTTTTTATCTCGATTCTAGTGAAACAAATTGTACTTAATCATATGATTTATTTAAATCTGTAGATATAAGTGATATATTCCCAACAAATAAATCATTCATGAGAATACGTTCAAATAAATGATTTATTTTAATCGAATAAATATTGTTCTTGAAATGATAATAATAATCATTTAAACTATGTGAATATTTCTTAGATCATTGTTTATAGATGTGCTGGATAATAAATATTCATTAAAATTCATGAAATATTTATTTTAATAAAAAAAAAAAATTTTTTGAATTTTGTATTCTGATTCCAGTAAAACAATTTGTACTTAAATATATAAGTTTCTTAAATTCGAATAAATAAGTGATTTATTCGAAACAAGCGAATCATTTATAAGAATTCGTTCAAATAAATAATTCATTTAAATCAAATAAATTAGGCTCTCAAAATAATAATGATAATTATTTAAATTACGTGAGTATTTCGTAGATCGAAGTTTATAAATGTGTGAGATAGTCAAAATTTGATAAAATTTCAGAAATATTGTGTTATTTAAAAAAAAAGTATTTTTTGAATTTCTTATTCTGATTCCAGTAAAACAAATTGTACTTAAATATATGATTTATTTAAATTTGAATAAATAAGTGATTTATTCGCAACAAAGAGATGATTTATAAAAAAACGTTCAAATAAATGATTTATTCAAATCGAATAAATTATGCCCTTAAAATAATAATGATAATTATTTCAATCACGTTAATATTTTGTGGATCAGAGTTTATAGATGGGCGTGATGATAAATATTTAATAAAATTCAAGAAATATTTATTTTAACGAAAAAACAAAATTTTTTGATTTATTTTTTTTTATGTTAGTAGAATAGACTGTTTACTAATAAATGATTTATTTTGATACAAAGAAATTTGTGATTTATTTGAAACAAAAAAATCATTTATAAAAATACGATCAAATACATGATTCATTTGAATTGAATGAATCATGCTTACAAAATATTAACAATAATCATTAAAATCACGTAAATATTTCGAAGATTGAAGTTTATAGATGCATGGGATTATAAATATCTATTAACTTTCTAGAAATAATAATTTCAGTCAAAAAGCAGTATTTTTTGATTTTTGTATTTTGATTTTAGTGAAACAAATTGTACTCAAATTTATAATTTATTTAAATTCGAAGAAAGAAGTGATTTATTCGCAACAAAGAAATCATTTATAATAATACGCTCAAATAAATGATTTATTTTGATCGAATACATCATTCTCTCAAATTAATAATAATAATAATTCGAATGACGTCAATATTTTGTAGATCACGTTTTATAGATGTAAGGAATATTATACATTTATTAAAATTTTAGAAAAATTTAGTTCAATAAAAAAACAATATACTTCTAATTTATTTTCTTGATTTCAGTAAAACTGATTGTTCTTTAAAAATTTTTTATTTATATCCAAACAATTTAGTACTTTATTCGCAACAAGGTGATTTATGTATGAGAATACGTTCAAATAAATGATTTATTTGAATCGAATAAATTATGTTCTTGAAATACTAAAAATAATTTTTTGGATCACGTGTATATCTCGTAGATCAATGTTTATAGACGTGTGGGATAATTAATATTTATTAAAATTAAAGAAATATTGATTTCAATAAAAGTCAATGTAATTTTTTTTTTATTCTAGTAAAACAGATTGTATTTAAATAAATAAAGTATTTAAAGTGAATAAATTATGCTCATAAGATAGTAAAAATAACAATTATTCCAATCACACGAATATGTCGATGATGGAAGTTTATAGATGTGTGGGATAAAAAATATTTATTAATATTCAAGGAATATTTGTTTCAATGAGAGAACAATATTTTTTTGACTTATTTTTTTGATTGAAGTGAAACAGATTGTACTTAAATAATTGATATATTGGGATCCGAAGAAATTTGTGATTTATTTGCAACAAAGAAATCATTTATAGGAATGCGTTCAAAAAAATGATTTATAATAATCGAATAAATTATGTTTTTAAATAAAGAATAAATATTTTTTAAATCATTATTATTAAAATCTTACGTCTTTGATCCGTCTCATATACTCTGTAATGTTTGACTTTATCTTGTGTTTTTCCTATATACTCTGTAATGTTTGACTGTATGTATTATCAATCATCTGACATAGTGCCCTCGTTGGGTATGAACGTGTTTGATTTTCCAAACAGAATAACTTATTTTTAAGTTTTCTGTATTATTATTTTTATAAATATTTGTTTTACTTAGATGTGATGATTATATTAGT
>JAPYYV010005251.1:0-15827 GCA_030522625.1 Copidosoma aretas | reverse complement strand
GCCAAGGATTATTCACGATAATATTTTTTGATAACAAGTTATTAGATTTTAATTTTTTAAAGATACCGTTCATAATATTCACGGACTTAAAGATTTAAATGTAATAAATACAAAATCGCGCCTTCAAAAAAATAGTGACTTAAAGTGCTAAATGCAAAGGATTCTTCACGCTAAGATTTCTTAACAACATGGTATAAATTTTTTTATTTTTTCAGGATATTGCTTGTATTATCCACTGACTTAAAGATTTAAAAGTAACAAATTTAAAACAGCAACCTTAAAATGGCGACCCGAAGTGCTAAGTGCCAAGGATTCTTCACGCTAAGATTTTTTGACAACAAGTTATTAAATTTTAATTTGTTAAGGATACTGCTCATAATATTCACTGACTTGAAGATTCAAAAGTAATAAATACATAATGGCGACCTCGAAATAGTAACTTGAAGTGCTAAATGCAAATGATTTTTCACGCTAAGATTTTTTAATAACAAGATATTAGATTTGAATTTTTTAAAGATACTGCTCATAATATTCACGAACTAGAAGATTTACAAGTAATAAATACAAAATGGCGACCTTGAAATAGCGATCTCAAGTGCTAAATGCAAAGGATTCTTTACACTAAAATTCTTAAATAAAAAAGTATTGATTTTTTAATTTCTTTAGGATACTGCTTCTATTATCCACTGACTTAAAGATTCAAAAGTAACAAATTCAAAATGGCGACCTGGAAATGGTGACACGAAGTGCTAAATGCAAAGAATTCTTCATGCTAAGATTTTGTATTAACAATTTATTAGATTTTCATTTTTTAAGTATACTGCTAATACTCTACAAGTCAGTGGATAACAAAATCAGTATCCTAAAAAAATTAAAAAATCAATAACTAGATATTAAACAATTTAAGCGTAAAGAATTCTTTAAATTTAGCACTTTAAGTAGTCATTTTGAAGCAGCCATTTTGAATTTCTTAATGTTAAATCTTCAAGTCAGTGAATAATACAAGCAGCATCCCAAAAAAAATTACAAATTAATACCTTGTTATTAAAGAGTTTTAGCGTGAAGAATCCCTTGCATTTAGCACTTCAAGTCGCCATTTTGAAGTTGCCATTTTAAATTTGTTACTTTTGTGCTATATTTGTGTTAAGCTTTTTCAAGAACAACAATTTTTGTTTTAATAGTAAGTATATAACTGCATTATTAACAACAAATCAGTTAAAACGTGCACTAAAAATTTGGAATATCCGATGTTTTATACCATTTCGTCCGCAATTTTAAAATTGTAAGGAAGCACAGCACAAAATGTACATGCATTAAGTACACAGCCAAAAAAAAATCTGTGCCAAATTTGTTTGAAATAAAAATGTCAATTTTTGAGATATTCAGGTGGCCCGCTTGACATGGACTGCACGATATATATACATTAAGGTGTCCGCTGTTTACCGATTTTAACTTTTTGATCATATACCCCCTGGAATTACTTCGTTGTATCCTAAAATGATAATTTTTACCCTGAAAACCCGAACATTTGGGATCTAACACGTGCCCCTAGACGCCATTTGATTTCCTATTTAAATAGCACAGGATTTTCAAAGTTTAACCTTGTTTGACTTTTTTGACCACTTTAAGTATTTTTTCTGGATTTTTAGATCATTCTATTGAATAACATGTCACTTATACTTCCTTTTTTGATTTTTTTCAGCTAAAAATAAGCAATTTAAAAAAATTTCATATTTTGGATTTTTTGTTCTTCGAAGGCCTAAACCGAACTTTTTCAATATGCTCATATTGAGCTGGAAAAAATTAATAAATCAAGTCCAAGTGATACGCAGTTCAATGGTGAAATTTAAAAATCCAGAAAAAATACTTGAAGTGGTCAAGAAAATCAAACAAGTTTGAAGTTTTAAAATCCCATGCTATTTAAATGGGAAATCAAATTGCGTCTAGGGGCACGTGTTGAATCCAAAATTTTCGGGTTTTCAGGGTATGGATTATTATTTTAGGATACACCGAAGAGATTCCAGGGGGTATATGATCAAAAAGTCAAAATCTGTAAATAACGGACACCCTAATATATATATCGACGGTTGCCGATCGGAAAAAAGGATATGAAGTGTTGAAAGTCCAAACCGGCGGTCAACCTAATTTATTTAGTACCTTAGTAAAAGCAAATTTTCCTAATTACCTAGTTCTTGCAAGTATTTTTGCTCGTGCGCGATGGAAAAGACATGATATTAAGACCTTACTGCATTTTTATTAATTTATATTCAGTAAATCTTAAATTTGTGTAAATCCTCCATAGTGCCTCTGCTTCATACGGTAACAAGCACTAATACGATTACTTCATCAAAATAAATAAAATATCATATAAATAAAATTCCATGCTAGATGAACAAGGAAGAAAAAGTATAGGGGAGTGCAGCTGTCATACATCGAGTGTAACTTTTTTCATTAAAATATTTTTGTGGCCTTGGTAGAATAACTGGACGTCCACTTTTAGGTTATTCGGACGCTATATAAATTTTAGTGTCTGTATGTAAATTATAGTGCATTTGGGGACTAAACTAATATAGAATGGCTGACTGTTAAGAATTCAAATTTAAATTTTATTGTGTGCGGTATAAAAGCGGAAAGTAGATATCAAGATTAGAGGGAAAGCTAGAATATTGTACAAAGAGCGTTACAAAATTATGGTAGTAAAGTACATAAAACCCACTGAGGAGGTCGGCTTGTCTCTCCCATGCATGAGTTGGCAAGTTAGAGCAGCTAGCTTTGTTGTGATGTTTTATATGTAATTAAACTTATAAACACCTGCAGTATTGAGGATTTCTTTTTTTTCAATACCTTATTTAATACAGTACATGTGTTTGTTCAAAAGTGCCTTTTCATTAACATTTATAACGTTAAAAAAAAATAGCATTCGCCACACGCATCTGACCAGGGTGATCATGATAAACCAATAGGCATTGTGATTGCGGATGCTTCACCCTTGACGAGATCTACAATTTTTTATCTATGACGCAAATTATGACTTGCATGTTCGAAGAGCGCGATTGTTGTGCAGTTGTGGCTAAGTAGCTAATTTCGTTTTTCTTACCGATCGCAGGAAAGTACTTTAGGCCCGAGGAGGGGGTGGGGCAGTAGCAAAGTAGGTCATACTATCAGTAATTATAAATTGAAGAACCTATATATGTTGTCGTAGTCAGCAGCAAGCGATATTAATTTTTTGTAAAATCCTAATATAGAGTGTTTCTAGGAAAATTTTGGTTACAATCATGGTGTACATCATTGAAATACTTCTGATAAAATAAGACATAGTTTTAATCAATATTGACATATGAGTTAACTAATATTAAGATATAATCGCCTGATGTGAACTTTGTCTGCTCTTTAAACTTGCCTCCGAGAGACTGCGCTACAACTTTATCCGAGGTCTCTTTTATTAATTTCCTCTGAGATCCCTTCAAGTCTCTGATGGTGCAGTACAACTCATTAATTATTTGTGATTTTCTTACAAAGAATCCTCTAAAATAAGATTTGTTATCGAATACAAAAAGTTGTAAAGTCTCTTAAGGACAATAGAAACAGCATTCTATAATAATTTTAATCTGAATATATTATTGTTGTTACTAAAATACTGCATACTACAGGACTCAAGATTGATTGATATTTCAAAATATTCATATCAATGGAATAGTTTGAAAAATTTGCACTTAATTAATACAACTGCTACGAGTATCTCCTCCCAGATATACGATTTTGAGAAATTTTTAAAATCACATCATCATTAAGAGACCTTAAAAGTTGTAATATACGAAGTTTATCTCTTTTTTTGCAGAATTCCAAATCGTCTTATTGTTGCTCTTGTATCTCAAACTATTTTAAAGTACAAACTTTTTTAGTCTTGCCAAAAGTATTTTCTTCACGATGAGAAGTTTTCGCCTGATTTTTACAGTTTCAAGCTTAATAATTTTCGTCATCTATTAGAACTTCATCCAATTTTCCGGAATGTTTTCTGTTGCTAAGCTCTGTTTTTTTCGAAAGAAGAGTCTTGTCCATAGGAGAAATGCAAAAATTTGTATGCGTTTTCTGGAGATTCTAAGACTTTATCATGAAGTGGCAGAAAAAATTTACTAGATATACTAACGTCAGAATGGGAGTTGGGAGTTAGAGCCTCATTTAGTGAAATATCGTATTTATTTAGCGTGAAATCTTTGAAATTATTATAAATTACTTCATCCACGACCTGTTTTGCTTTTCCGTTTTGATTTACAGTCAATTTTTCTGTTTTTGGGGAACGCCTAAAAAAATTTAATCCTGCTTTATATCTACTCGATTGAGTACTCATCTTACTATCCTTGTCTTGTAAGTGTTGGTTTTTTACTATAACTGTAGATGGCTGACTGCTTTTTTCGTACGTATTTGATTCATTAGTTTTTTGCTTTTCTTCTATTTCCTTGTTAGCCAGTGATGATTTATCATCTGCCTGATTTTCCACGTCCTGTACATCTGGTGTTTTTTTTGAATTTGAAAACTGTTGGACTAAATTTTTTTCAGTTGAAAAATACGTTAAAGCACTTTGTCCTGTCAATAAAAGTCCACGGGTATTTGAAAGACCACCTCGCGATGGCAAAAATGATCGTTTCATTGTATGAAGAGGCCATAAAGGTAAAGATGATCCATGGGTGGTATTTTTGGAGTCGCTAGGGTCTCCACTAAAAGGTTTGCTAATATAATCTTGTCTTGAACCAACATCCTTCGGAGGTTTTGAATGTATTGAATAAGATTTCAATGTTGTAGTACTCATTGTTTCAGAGTTTTTTAAAAGTTGGCTTATGTGTCGCCATTCCTTTTGATTATTACTTTGAAGATCTTCTTCCTCCTTGTCCAAGTGAGAAAACTCAGAATTTGGTCGTACAGTTGACGTAGATGCAGATTTTTCTGTCATGCTTAGTTCAAACATCAAATTTTTATCAGGATGATCTGAAAGATGTAGAAAATTTTTTTTTGCGTGATCACGGAGTATTAAAACTTTTCCAACGTGGTCATTTGATGTATTGTGTGAGAAGGGTTTTTCTGACTTTTTATGCTCATAAGATCCTTCTATGTAATGATTTCCCATCTTTTCTTCTCCACTATGATCCAATGAACGGTCCTGATAGCTTCCTGAACTACCATTGTGAGCTCTATTAGCCGATCGATTTCTGACTTGTCCATGCTTGCGTCGACCAATATTAGCTTCGTCATAGAGGTATCTCAATCTGAAAGAAGAATTGATTTTATTACAAATTTTATTACTTAAATAAAAGCTTTTTTTTCATTTATTATAATACTTTTTCTATCAAAATAATTTATAATACTAAAACTTATATTTCTGTTTACCTTACGGGAAAAAATTATTTTTTTTTTTACAATTAGTGTTAGGCCTAAGTTTGTGTTTGATAGTCCCGGGGGTATACAGATATTCAGAAGTAAGTCAATACTCTGGTATTATTAAATGATTTAAAAGAAATTTATATTTTAATGAATTTTCTGAAAAATAAGTATCCGATTTCATTCATACATAAAACGCTCTTGCAAAGAGTTATTTCAGTAGAATTTTATTTCATTAACTCTCTCTAAGATTTATTCGTTCCAAAGAGTGGTTTAATAGTACAAAAGATTTTTTTCAATAAGAATTTCACTAAGAGTTGTCAATAGCAATGCCCATGACTATTTCTAGTAATATTACTGAATGAGATGTTAAAATCAATGGTACTCGATCAAATAATACTCGTAAATATTGTTTAAAAGAATTGGACGAGAAACTCCATCAAATATAAATGTAAATGAAAATACAATTTTGACTGCTGGAAGAATATCGTTTTACTTATCAATTGGAATATAATTGTAAAAGCATAATGTAGTCCAGAAAATGAAGCTATAAAATTTCAATTTTTTAAGCAGTGAAATTTATTTGTATGCAGTTGTGTGCATTTGATTCTTGAAAGCGTCTAGATACTCAGTAAGTTCAACTGCTCAATAAATTTAGCAATGATAAATTTTTGCATAAAAATGTGCATTCAGGAGAGCATTTTGAAGAGACAATACATAAAAAGACCCCCCTTAAGAGTTGAGCACTGCTGCACATTCGCCAATTGCGTTAGGCAGCGGTACTCAACTGTTAAGAGGAGGGGGTCGCGAATATCTTGCCGTCTAGTGTACGCTCAATGTGTTACCCAACAAACACATTTGTCTAAGATTTCTGAAAGAAATCTTGTAGGTGTCTTAAATACCAGCGTCAAAATGTCTTTCGGAATAAAGCTTTCAGAAATCTTGGACAATTGTGTTTGTTGGGTACGTGACCAATACGATACGTGATAGACGCTGGGTTCTAACAATAAATTTATAAAAAAAGTGATTAAAAAATTTTTTAATGAAACGTTGTGCAGAAGGACCAAAGTATATGAGAAAAAGTTTATCTAAGCATAAACGCTATTCGTAACTTAGAGAGGATGACTTTAAGGTAATAAATAAACACATCAATTTGACTATTGTAACTCGTAAATATCTATTTGTCACCTTAAAGTCATCCTCACTGCCTAAACCTGTCTTCATCTACTGTCGTGCCACAACTATCAATTGTGAACGTTCATAATAACGACGTCAATTATGAATAGCTTTATAAAAAGCACTGATTGAATAACAAAACCTGGACCCAGCTTGGTTGGCCAACAGGGTACTTCAGGCGGAAACACGGCGCTGAAAGGTGGGAAAGTTTCAGCCTGCAAAATGGTTATCTTAACCTAAGACAATTCATGTATTCATATGTTTCTACCCATACAATATCAGCAGCATATCGAAAAAAAAAGAAAATGATTTGATTAATATGATACAATAGTTTAACAAAAAAAACAATAACAGAAATCTAGATGTATTTTTAAAAATCTGTAGCAAAGAATGTCAATACCAGGGGATCAGAGTTATTAAATGACACCATAAAATTTTCGGATTAAAAAAAAAATCAGAACTATTGGTCAATCCTGAGGAAAAATATATCTTCATTCAAAAGATGATAATTAAAAAATTAATAAAGTTGCAAGAAAAATTAATAATAATAATAAAATTAAAAAAAATTTAAAAAACCTAAAAAAATGTATACATACTAAAAAGACAATAATTAAAAATTAATAAAGTTGTAAGAAAAATTAATGATAATAAGAAAATAAGAAAAAAATGAGAAAATAAAAAAATATATATGTTTGTATACTACAAAGATTAAATAAATAAAGTATTATTGTTTTTGTCTGATTACGGGGTCGGCGCGCGGAGCCCGCAGGAGGCGAAGCCCCGCTAGTATATATATATGTATACATATATACATGTATATATAACCCTTATGAACCTATCATGTTCAGCGTTTCTGGCTGTGGCTTCAAAGTATAGATATATTTTGATGCCCCTGAAAAGACCGGCACAACTCCAATTGTCAGCTATATTTTCGTGGAATCGAATTAAAATGTCCAGAAAAAATTCTGCTGGTGTTAAAAATTGTTTTCAATCTGCCCAATTTACTTTAAAATAATTTTGTCTCAATATAACCTTTAAAAAATAGGAAAAATGTTATATCTCGAATAAAAAGCAAGATTGGACAACAATAACAATTATCACGAATTTCCTGAAGAGAAAACGAACATCAAGGCACACAAATAAAGAGGATATAGTTAACTCTTAAAGATGATCTTTTTCTTGTATTTTGGATGTATTACGATAGAATGGGGGCCAAAAATTGCAAAAACATTACAGCGCGTAAAGAATATTTATATGAACGTGTAAAGATTATTTTAAAATTATTTGATGCCAATACAACTATCAAAAAACATAATAAATCCTCTATTTTGATAGCACGAATCATATGGTTGTGAAATACTCTGAACAATTAACGCGTCTGCATCTCTAGTATGCCTAGCAAAGAACTTAAGTATTCAATATTCTACATATTTAAATATTATTTAAATAAATTTTTGGCATTTTTCAATTTTCTAATCGAATGACAGGATGCCAGGATTAGCGTACCTCATTGGAAAAAAACGTCAACGAGCAGTATATGTACGTTATGCATGCTTGAGCTCGAGTAGACAAACACAGCTGAGGCTCGCATTTTCGTTTCTTACTTTTCAGCCAGGTGGTTCTGGTGGCGCTGAGATCATTTTAATACTATTATTTGTCAATTGCAAGCCATGAAGAAAAACCTGTGTTTCTGGAAAAATTTTTCGGACCACATCGAGTTGTCATCGATGCGATGAATTAATATAACAAAAAAAATTTGTTGATCTCAATATTTCACTTATTTCGTCACCAATATGAGGACAGCCGGAACCAGTTTAATGTAAGCGTAAAAAAATGATCGAAAATTCATTTTTCTAAGACCCAATAATTGCAATAGTAACCTTAATGAAATATAACATAATTTTTTTTCAAGCTCTTATGAAAACCAATAGAAATTTTCAGCCATTGATCTCCAAAAATTATCCACAAGATCGTTAGATGTAGCCAAATTTAATGAAAAAATAACTATTTTTTTGATAAGAAAATATAATTATTCAAGGATCTTTAAAAATGTGAAGATAAGCTAATCTTATGCTCTATTTAACATAATTATTTTTTGAGTATTATTATTGTATTGACTGTTATATGTGTGTGGGTGATGTTTTATCCTTTAGGAAATCCTTAAAATATGTTATTTTTTGACTGTTATTACTTATGTTTTGAGGTAAAGCGTTTATGGTCGATGTACCAATAGTCGATCAGTTAAGCAGACGGAATGTCCCAATAATCGATCACTTACATTCAAGCCCCTAACTTTTTTTTAAATCCATACATGCAGTCGTTGATTTTTTATTTAAAAAATCATTATTTAGTGCGTGTATAATATTTAACGTATATTGTAAAGATTTGTGTGAAAATTAACCAAAACTGATCGACTGTTGGGACATGATCGGGTATTGGGACATCGACCTAATAACTATTATATATTTAAAACGAGCTATACTTTTTTTGAAATTAATTACTACGATTTTTATAAGTTCTTCCTAAAATTATCAAAATCGAACTTATGTTGTCACGTCGTCTAACACCTCTCAATTGTGCACCTCAATATTGTTCTCTTTTCAGTAATTCTGTACAAATTTTTAGTTTTGGTCTATTTCTCTTTACCTGGGAGATCTAATACACTAATTTTTGAAGTTATGTTATCACAAAACCATTTCAATTGATTCACGCACAACTGCAATAATTATAATTATAACATATTTTAATATATCCATACAAATAAAAGCAAATAATTTTAAAATTAAAAATAGAAATCGGATTTTGTGATCTATTATATTAAATTTAATTACAATTAGTATCCATTGGCTTTTACGTGGTTTGTAGACATTCTTAATAGAAATTATCAAGCAACTTGGTATTTTCAGAAATTTTAATGTTAAAACGATTTTGATATTTTAACCTGTTCAACATTTCTTTCTATGTTTTACTTCACATTACATGGATTCAGATCACTTTACTTAATAATGCAAAATTTCCATGAAGGTTTGCGAGGATTTTCTCAAAAAAAATCCAATGCGCTCTGACTGTACTTCTAGGGTGGTGTGGAAATCAGTCGCTTGTCAAATGTGAAATAAAAATTATGACACAATTTGGAAAATTATTTAATGTACCTCAATAATGTGAGACGAAGTGATATATATATATATATAGGTGTATGAATGTAGGGCGACTGTCGAGAGTTCTCCATGAAAGTAGAGAAAATTAAAATAATGGAGAAAATGCAGAAAAATAACCGTTATTTGTGATTGGGCCGTGAGGCGGTATGATAAGGGTAGCACAAAAAATGTGGGGTGGTAGTATACATATGTAGGTATATATCATGTTAGGTGGCTGTGGGGGTTCCCCATGAAAGTAAATAAGTTTTAAATACAAAATATTTAAAAAAAAACACACAATAATTTTTGTTGAGGCCGTGGGTTTGCATGTAGGGGGTACTTCAAAAAATGTGGGGTGGTGTGGGACAGCGCAGGGTATATATAGGTACATAGAATGTGGGGCGGCTGTAGGTATATGTAGGTATATATAATATAGGGTGGCTGTAGGCGGTGTTCTGTGACAGTACACAAATTTAAATTAGCGTTAAAAATGAAGAGAACTCACTGAAATATATGGGGTGGCATGTGGGGCGGCCCCTTAATAAATGTGGGGCAATCACAGGACGGCGTAAGTCAGCACGGGTCGGCGTGAGGATTTCATTTTTTTTTTTTATTTAAAATTTATAAGAGAAATTCGAACAATATCTCCTTAATTTGTGGGGTGGCCGCGGGACAGCCACTAGACGGTCTCGGGTCAGCGTGGGGCGGCGCTGGGTAGAAAAACCTTCCCACCCCAGCTTACGCATATATATGTATAGGATGATATATATGTACACATATGTACGCAAAGTGTATATGAGTAATATTGTTCCTAATATCATCCTAAAACTGCTTATTACACTAAAAAATGTAGTTATACGCGTTACACTACACGTTTGTATACAAACGTAATAATATATGGATACAGATCCACGTATATATATACATATATATATATAGACATTCATGCATTTTGATTATAAAAGCGTCTTATATTTTTCTGCGACGTTCTCTCACACAACTACTTACGTTTATGACGAGCCGTTTATACTTTTAGCTAATAAGGCGGCATTAACGAATTGCGTGAGGCGTTCCGGAGCGTGCGGGGGGGGGGGGAGGTTAGGCCAAATCCAACCAAATCTCATGTCAGGGAGTAGGTGGGCGTCTAAAAACTCACAACATTTGTTTTAATAATAGTAAGTTGGAGTGGCTGAACGAGAACGAGGTTGAAGGAGCTGATAATTTTACGGAAGATAGGTTGGACATTCTATGCCTAAATATTTCTCTAGAAAGGACTCAGTATTCTTCATAGATTAATTAAGAATGAGCGTTTCCAACAGCTTATGTATCTGCAAGTGAAAAACATATTTTAATATATCCATACAAATAAAAGCAAATAATTTTAAAATTAAAAATAGAAATCGGATTTTGTGATCTATTATATTAAATTTAATAATAATTAGTATCCATTTGCTGTTACGAGGTTTGTAGAGCAATCTTAATAGAAATTATCAAGCAACTTGGTATTTTCAGAAATTTTAATGTTAAAACAATTTTGATATTTTTACCTGTTTAACATTTCTTTCTATGTTTTACTTCACATTACATGGATTCAGATCACTTTACTTTATAATACAAAATTTCCATGAAGGTTTGCGAGGATTTTCACAAAAAAAAATCCAATGCGCTCTGACTCTACTTCTAGGGTGGTGTGGAAATCAGTCGCTTGTCAAATGTGACATAAAAATTATGACACAATTTGGAAAATTATTTAATGTACCTTAATAATGTAAGACGGAGTGATATATATATATATATATATATAGGTGTATGAATGTAGGGCGACTGTCGAGAGTCTCCAAATCTCATGTCAGGGGGTAGAGGGGCGTTTCAAAACTCACAACATTTGTTTTAATAATAGTAATTTGGAGTGGCTGAACGAAAACGAGGTTGAAGGAGCTGATAATTTTACGGAAGATAGGTTGGCCATTCTATGCCTAATTATTTCTCTAGAAAGGACTCAGTATTTTTCATAGATTAATTAAGAATAAGCTTTTCCAACAGCTTATGTAGCTGCAAGTAAAAAAAATATTTAACACTGTGTTTTTTTATAAGAAATAGTTTTGAAATACAGTCGATTTTTTTTGTTATATTTTTTACATTTTAGCTTTATTATCTAAATAATAATTATATCTTGTATAAAACTAACCATTAAGTAGTTATAGTACTGCGTATCTTGTTAATTAAAAAAAATGTATCTAATTTCAGAACGGTAAAAATTTTCTTTCGATTGCACGAGAAATTTATGCCCCTAGCGTTAAAACAGTATTTCCAAAAACTCACGTGAGATTTAAAAGGAGGTGGGGTCCCGCAATATCTAACCATTTCTCACCAAACGGAGGGAGGTGGTCAAAACTTGATATACATATATATATATATATATATATATATATATATATTAGTGAGGCTTCACCCCCTGCGCGCCCCGCGCGCCAACCACCAGATTTTTCATGATAACTCTGGGATTATAGAAGACAACTAATAATAGCATACTTCCATGTATAAAACAATGCAATTGAAGTTATACTCCTACATGACCGTTATGCAAAGAAGTGAATCAATGATTTCCAATTTTTCTCCCTTCAAAAATCTGTAACATCAGAGAATTTTCATTTTCTAAAAAAAACCTTTTTCTGCCAGATTTAAACTCGCGATCTCGTGCATACGAGCCGTGCATCGTGTCGACTTACCAACAAGCTACCTCTGTTAGTAAGCTGTACATCACTACCTTCCATGTTTTAGTTTGCAACTATCTTTTAATTTAAATATTCAATTACCGTTTATTCATAAATTTTTTCAAATATTTGTTAATTTTTATTAATAAACTATCAAACAATTGATTTAATAAGTTTTTCGAAAATTTAAAAATAGATTGCTGTTGCAGCTTTACTATATATTAATTATTATTTATTTCATTTCATTAATTGGTTAGTTTTTGAATAAATAAATAATTATATTCCGAATTTTTACACTTTTTTCAAAACTTGTTTTAAATAAGTTTTACAGATAAAATATTCTCTATTATAAAGTTACAATGGGATTCTATGGATGAATTATTTGATTGTCATTGCATCTTATCATTTCAATATTTAAACTAGGATCATAACCAAACAAATTTGCGGCGTAATCAGCCACATCTACATATATTATTTGCCGGAAAGGTACAACATGATACATAAGTGCCCAAGATTTTTTCAAAAATTTTTCCTACATTAATGCAACTTTCTTCTCGTCTGACAAAAAAATACAGGATTCTATAATTACTTCTAAAATAATTATAGCATCCTAACTCTTTCAACAATCCAAATATTAACAACAATAAATAGTTTTGACTTTATTTATTTGTTTTCCCTTCAGATATTAGGTTGAAGTTATTAGGTTATTTGGTAGAAGGAGCTAGAGAATCATGTTCATGCATTTCTTAGAAATTATTTTAAATAAGTGGACAAATAATTTATTAATTAATATTTTAATCGGGCGAGTTAATTTAGGGAGTGGTCTAAGGTGCGTGGGTTTTGATTTATTTGAATTAAGTATTGAGCTTTAGTACACGTGTCTTTCATACAGTATCTGATTTACCTTTCTTATTACTGTTAGTCACGTTATTCGTTTTCCGCCGTAGTAACACAAAGTTAGTTATTTTTAGACGTAGTAGTAATAGATAATTGTATTAAAACATATTTTTTGTTAGAAAAATATGGAGCTCACTTATCCTAAAGTCTAATTGATTTTCTTCGTTGTCAAAAGCATGTAATATCCAGCCAACGTTCTCTGTTGACATCATGATCGAAATTATAATACACCTCTGTAGTAAGTACAATACACGGAAGAATAGTGCTTATCAAATTTTGTATGAAAATAACATTGTTTCCGATTGGGAATCCTTAGTCAATTACATTTTGGTTATAGTTTGCTGGACTACAACGTAATCATAGTCTGAAAATGCCTGGTTTTCTTTCCATCATGTCAATGAGTCAGTTGCTCTGTCCGATTCCTGTAATAAGGGGTGATTATCCTATGTATGTTGTCCCGAAACCCAATACTCTACTATGCTTACATTCTGAATGACTAAATAAATTATTTACTAACAAACAATGTTAGCGGGAGAGTCTATTTAGTTATTTGATTATATCTGCTTTGATTTCATTTTATTTGAATTACGTATTGAGCTCAAATGTACGGAATCCGGGTAAGTATCTGTTTCAACAGCTGTATCACTGACGGTCAGGTTTTAATTTCCTGCCTGAGTACAGCAATGTTGGTTATTTTTGAAGTAGTAGAACATTGTTCTGAAACACGTGCTTGCTTTTTGACAAATTTGGTGCTTCATTGCCCTAAAATCTAATTGGTCTTCTCCCTTTTTAAAAGCATGTGCTATCCAGCAAACCTTGTCTATTTGCATCATGATTGAAAGTATAATACACCTATATAGTGAGTATTATACACAAAAATATATTGCTCATTATATTCTGTATGAAAAAAACATGGTTTCCGATTGGAAGATTTTAGCCTATCACTGCTCAGATATAGTTTGCTAGACTACAGCGCAATTACGGTTTGCACACACTTGGTTTTTTTTGCATCATGTGCATTAATCGGTTGCTCTACCCGATTCCTGCAATAGGGTGTTATTAGGGTGTATTATGGGGTATTATTCTTTGTACTTTGTTTTGAAACCTAACATACTTCTCTGCTTACACTCTTAGTAAATAAATAATCTGTTAATAAACAGTGTAAGCGGACAGGTCTATTTGGTTATTTGGTTGTACGTGTTTAAGTTATATTTTATTTTTATTTCGTATTGAGCTCGAGCGTGCGGGTGTTCCGTTATCTGTTTCATCAGTTGTATTACCACTGGTTACGTTTTATTGTTGTGCCTCTGTCCATTAGTCAAATAAGACGTGTGGAAGAAACAGAAAATTCTGAGGGGCTGTGAAGGAGCGGCTTCAGCTGCAATCAGTTGTTTCCGGCAATGTTCGACGATGTTGGGGGGTTCGGTGAAAGGATTCGTCTGTAATCGAAATAATTTGTCTGTTTTCGGAATACTTCAGCAAGAATCTGTCTTTCGGGTGATGTTGGCTATCTTCGGCTATGGTTAAAATGCGGGGTGGCAGTGGAGGGGGGGGGGGGGTTTATTAGACTCAAATAAATTCTACGTCCTGGCGCATTGTTAGGTAAATAGGGATAACCTAACGAAAATAGGGGGTACGATGCGGCGTGGAAGGACGTGTGGGAGCTACGGTCAAAATGAGGGGGGGCAGTAGGGGGACAGTGGGGGGCCAACTAGAAAAGGGCGGGGGGCGTGGTGATTTACTATAAAATCATTAAAAATTAGCATATTTTTACCTTATTTTTACCTTGCTTTTTAGCATGTGAAAAACGTGTGAGGGGGGCATGAAGGGGCTATTACTTACGACCTACACGAATAAACTATATAATTAAAAGATTAATATCTTGGTAGTAAGAGCTACTTGTTTTCTACCCTCATGTTATTTTATGGTACATTTGTTAATATAATGTTAATCTTAAAACATGTAGAAGGGATAAATCGAAATGAAACCAAATTATTTATTCATATGCATGAACTTATAAATAAGTTTTGTGTGCGTGTGTATTGTAGGATAGGTTATGAGGTCATGGCGGGAAGCTGAGGGGGAGGTGAGGTGGATGTGGAGCGGGAGCTGTAGGATGCCAGAAGGAGCTAAGGGGGAGCGTTAGGAGTAGGAGGGAGTGGGGTGGGGCGGTAGAGAGCTAACCAGAAAGAAAAAAAAACAAGAAACACGAAATTTGTAGGTTTGGGGTGGGGGGGGGGGGGGGGGAGGGGGGGGGGGGGGGGGGGGGGGGGGGGGGGGGGGGGGGGGGGGGGGGGGGGCTGGAACTGACTTGTGTTTATACAACTATATAATAAAGGAATATATCTTCCTATATCATATCGTTGCATGAACAAAAAAGAGTTCTTGCCCCCATGCTCCCCCCCGCACCTCCTTAGCTCCCCCTCAAATCACGTAGTTATTCGTTCATTTTAACGTAATTTTTAACCCTATTTTTTGGGGTGAGCTTCCCCCCGCTCCCCCTCAGCTCTCCCCCGGCTCCCCACAGCTC
>JAPYYV010005250.1:0-22536 GCA_030522625.1 Copidosoma aretas | reverse complement strand
TCCTATATTATATAGTTGTATGGTTTTAAGGTGAGTACTAACTTTACCCCTCACCCACTCACTCCTTTCCACTTCCCCTCAGCACCCCCCAGCTCCCCACCAAAATAAGGTAAAATTCGTTTTTTTTACCGTGAAATATGACCTTAAATAATTTGAGCTGGTTCCCCCCTGCTCCCCCCCGCTGCAGCTGCCCAGCAGCTTCCCCTGGGCTCCGCACCAGACTCCCCTCTACCCATCTGCCTCCCAACTTGTTTTTTCTTTCGTAATAAATTTTGACAACGCTAGTTCTTTCTTATAAGTATAAAAATACATTTATGAAAAACCAGCTACACTTCAATAATTATTTAACATTCTTAGTACACATCTTATAATTAGAATTAAGTGAAAACAAAAATAAATCATTTAAAGATTGAATAAAAAAATTTACTAAAAACCAAACAAATAATACATGATTATATTCATTATCGTTTGTTATTGTCATTACATAATTTAAAATGTCTTTTTAATTGTTCTGCACTTAAGTAACCTTTACCACAATTTTAACCTGAAATATGTTTATAAAGATAGGAATTCCTATGAAATCGACAAAGAAAAAAATATACTGTATACTAAGTTATGTCCGGGTTTATATACACTATTGCTCTCGTTATGAAAAATGAGAAAATATTTAAAAATTACGGAAGTATAATGTCATACAGAATATATGGAGAAAAATACACCTAAGTTTTTTTTCCGTTTTGAAAATTGACAACAGCATTCCTAACAAACAAGTTCATTTTATACTGTTTGAAACAAGCAATTAAGAGAAATCAAAACTGACTGCGGTATATATATATATACACATATATCACTTCCTATTGTAAAAAAGGCACTTTCACTACTACTATACTGTACTTGTGAACATAAGTCCGTGACTCTACTTTCTAGTTAATAATTCGCCTTGCAGGCAAACAGAGGTACTTATCAGTATTACACTGTAATATTTTGCATTTATTACAACTGTATATAGTCGTTGTTTGTTATTTATACATGAATGTCATTAAATTTATAGTGTTTTACAGACATATCTAGCATTCAAAGTGTTCATGTGGTTTGTATGTAATGTATTATTTTGTTAATTAGGCTGACAGCGTTTGGTAACCTTATTACATAACGTTGCAATTACTCTCCAGAACAATATTTTTTCTGGTTCAAATTGTGCTCCTTGCTTGCAATCTAACCTGTCCGACTCTAAAAAACTATAAGTTATTATACAATAGGCAGTTAAATCTTGTACATTTTAGGAAAAACTTTGAAACCCATATTGTTCGTATGATGAGCACATTTTTCTTCCGAACACTCATTTCTCTGGAAATCGATATTTTTTTGCTAATAAATCTGTTTCTCTTATTCTCTTTCAGTTTGTTTTTAAAACAAAATTTAAGATAAAATCTAGTAATCAACTCTACTCCAAGTGTATATCCGTAGTTTATATGTATTTTTTTATACTTATTTATTAAAAAAAAATTATTTAACAATGTAGAGTCCACAAGGGATACACATCCTTTACACATTCTTTACATCATACAACACTCGTATAAATCACTGTGCTGAAAATAACTGCTTGCGTTTTAAAGACGACGCCAATTTTATATTTCATACAATTACAATGTGTACCAAAAAGTAATATTATTATGCTTTACAATTTAAAGTTACATGTATGATACATATCATTTTTTGAAACCTACAACCTTATCCCATAATATAAAGGTACAAAGAGTCTATTTTTGCGGTTTTACTAAAGAAATTTACATTTTTTCTCCCAGTATAAAACACTTACACAAGTGACATGATATCCTGACCTAGTTTGAAAGCTGAAACATACACTTACGTACATTCATATTCATGCTCAAGAAGTAATTCAGACCATATAGATGCCAAGTTGATCATAATTCTTTTGAATAAAACACTTGTAATAGGGGTTCCATCATCAAACTGTCAAAAAATAAGTGACACACAATTTATGAATAGATCATACCCGAAAATATAAAGCCCGCAGCACACTTAAGACATCTACTACTTTTACTTTAAAAAACTTACAAGGTACTATAATTTAATATTCATGAAGCAGGAATTTATAG
Organism: Copidosoma aretas; assembly: GCA_030522625.1. Classification (NCBI taxonomy): domain Eukaryota; kingdom Metazoa; phylum Arthropoda; class Insecta; order Hymenoptera; family Encyrtidae; genus Copidosoma; species Copidosoma aretas. The sequence continues at coordinate 20,416 of JAPYYV010005250.1, read as the reverse complement.
ATGAAGCCGTTATCCTAGTATTTCTTCCGAGCTATTACAAAGTATACAGCAAAATTAATTTTCTGAATTAGGTATATCAAAAAAATTTACCTTCTTTGAAGCGTTTGTTGATTGCATTGAACTTTCTTGATCATCTTTACGAATTGTATTAGGTAATCTTTGTTCCTGCACTGAAGCTAACCTGAAAGTTTAGTAACATTCGTAACAGGAGTAACACATGATTTAGTTTCAATCAATTATTGTTATACTTAGTGTTACAAATTAGTATAAAGAATTGTAGATTAATTTAATCATGCCCCCCTACTTCTTCTTTCTTAGAGTACTTTGATTCTATCACTTGCTTATTTCTTTTATTGATTCCAATATCTTTTTTTTCAGTCGTAACTACCATGTATTTATTATTTAATCCTTCACATAATATCGTATAAAATTTCTATGATATTTTTTTTTTTGCTACAAGTTCTGATTCTTAAGAATAATTGTTTGTGCTATAGAGCTATCTACACACTTAGGGCAGTGAAGTAAAGAATGTCCCAGATAGCATGTCTATTGTCACCTAAGGCGAAGCCGAGGGGGACAAACATGCGATCCAAGCTTTCTTTACCTCCGCCCGTGGTGTATATTTATTGTTTACAACTCACCTGAACCGGAATAGACTGTTTTGAGCTAGGTGTAGTATAAATAACTTTACTTATGTTTGGTCTCTTTCACACCTCTAGAATTTAGAACTAATCAATAATATATTGTTATCTACTAATCCCATTAAACTTCACTAAAAATCCGTTATTTTCAAGTTTTTTTCACAAATGGCAGTCTAACCATAAGAATGATTGGTAACCCCATTGATTAGTCTTTAATGCTCTTTTAAAAGATTTATCAGCATGTATCGTTGAATCCTCGAAAATCATATGGACAAGATTTTATAGGGTTATCAATCTATATAATGTGCACTCGTCGGAACATAATCAATTCAATTTACATTGAAAAATTATTCTATCTTCGGTTTCGAATTCATGGATGCATAAATTTAAAATTCTTTTAAATTTATCTTCTATTAATTACAACGGTTAGTTTTAGAGGTTTTTCTGCACATTCGTGTAGGCGTAGATTCTCTCTTGCCTCCAAACTCTACTATTTTTCTTGGTTTTACAAAGGCATATAGTACATTATTTGTAGTTTCTACCATACCGACTATCTTACTCTAATAAATTTTGGCTGATAATAAATTAGATAGCTGTCTTTGCATAAAAGAAAGGAAATGATCGCAAAGCTGATACTTCGAGGAATTAGTCAAGCCTTAATTTATTTCAATTAGTTAGAAGTCTAATAAAAAAGATTAATCTCGTAATAATGAGCGTTGAGTAGTCCATAAGTTTAGCAGCGTTGGCTACTCTGTTTTACTTGTGAACACTAGATGGAGCTATTGATGCTTTATTTTAATTGTATTGTAAGATCTCTCGTAAGTGGTGGTACCCACCGAGTCAGTGCCGTTGGTGATCACCGGGAGTAAGGTGGTACAACTGTTAGCTGTCCTTTGCTGAATTTAATAATAAAATAGGTCTTACTATGTGTAATGTACGAGTTAATTAGTACGATACTTGTAATTTATAGCTATTCGTAGCTGTAGATAACACGCAGCTGTCTGCACATACAATCAGAAAGTGTTTTAATACTATTTTTTCTCGTCACCATGGCTATCGCATTGTACGAAAATCTGGATTTCTATCACTTACTACAGTGATGAAAGTGCAAGCAGAGCTTACTATGTATCATACAGCATGTACTTACACTAAATTAAAAGTGATGGTAAAAAAGTCAGCTGCTGCATTACAATATTTCCTGGTCTTAACTTATCTGTGAGATTTTACCTTTATTAAAAATTGCGAAGAAATATTAACCAGTAAGTACCGACAATGTTTTATGTTGATGAAACTAGCCACTGGTTTCTCAAAGTACAGCCAGAAATATACGAGCTGACCTTTAAGACATATTCTACGGAGCTTTGTGTATATGTGGATAAATAAAAAAGTCTATAATTTCCAAAACATATTTGATGCACTCTAAACCCAAAGGAGATTATTGAAAGCTCAAAAGTAGAGAATAGAAGGAGCAAAAGAACAAATCATTAGAATCCTTCTTCTAAAAAGTAGAAAAACAGACTTTCATTACTTAAAAAGAATAAATTTTTTTTTTTTATCTTCTGAAAAGTAGAAATCCCATATTGTATACTTCTTAAAGACGTTGTTATGTCGGAGGTGCATGTCTTCGGTTTTCCTTCAACTTTCCCTATTCTTACACTGCCAGGGTCACTTTGCAGTACCTCGAGTTCAACCGCTATATATATATATATATTGAGTAGCGCTAACCTCGGCTGGGCTGCGGACCCGGCGGGGAGCTCAATAGAAACAGACGTATCGGGAGGCGAAGAGAAAAACCTTCTCCTCGCTACGTCTGTTTAATCATAGAGAACCCAAGAGTACATACGCTAAAGGCCGGAGCACTTTAACCCCAGTCGGACGACAGACCCGATGGGAAGTTTGACCAGCGTATGTACAACAAGAAGTGCTGCCGGGACGCGCCCTTGTTTAACATATGAGACGCCAAAGAGGCTTTTCTGCCAGATTGATGCATGTCCTCTAATTGATCCAACCACCCAGGCTATCAAGCGTAAGCGTAGGCATAAAATTATTATAACATTTTACGTTGCGTCCTTCTGACGTAACAACGTGAACAAGTTATTTTCTACATTTTATGAGTTGAAAACCATTTTTTATACTTTTAAATGATTAAAATTCGTAATTTATTCTTTTAAAAGTAAATTTGATGGTTCCTTGTCGTATTGTAACATCGAAAAGTGGTTAGAGTTGATGCTACCAGAAGTAGATATGTAGGTTTTTTTTTTTAGTTCTTACATACGTGTACATTTTTCTACGTTAAGTGTAAACAAAACGTTATTTCAGAAATTTCTTACTTGCCCGAACGTTGTAGGAGACTATTTAGTGACCAAAGGCATGGATACGGAAATGTCGATGCTTTAAAAGGTAATGAAATTGTTCAAAGATACCTATATTTAAATATTGACCATTTAGAGATTTAAAAAAATTTTAATTTCAAATTTCTCCTTCTTATGCAAAGTAAAATATTGTTAAGGTATTAAAAATCTTAGAAAAAACTTAATTTTCATACCAAACAATCATTTGCATGAAAAAAGTATATGTGTAGATCTGATTTATACAGTTACTAGTGAGAGGGTAAGTCATTTAATACAACTGTAATGCAGCAATTGTTAATCATTTAGTACAAAGTTTCCAATGATCCTAACTCTCTTCTCTCTGACCTGGAAAACAACTTGAATAAAGCAGAAGTCGATGAACTTTCGTGCAATTCTGGGGCTCACATATATGTATCCAATATATTAAGTACGGATGAAGTCAAATGTCGGATGCAGATTTCCAAACTATTTGGAGTGTACCTGATATTTTTACATTGTTTTCCATGAACCATAGGTTTATAATCATCATTCTAAGTCTGGTAATTGAAATTCTATTCTGGAATGCAAGATTTTTATATTTCTGAGAATAAGCTTTGTGCAGCAAATAATAATTATTCACTGCCAGCTATAATGTACACATTTTGCCAGGAAATTTGCAACATGTGCAAGTAATTGATCGTGTTGAAGAAAATAAAGGTGTAACTTATCCTATGTATGACCACGATAATTCAATCATACATAAAAATACTTAAATTGTTGCGGAGGTTGAAGAAGCTAGTTCAAGTGCTGATACCGTAGCAAAATCAGCAAAAACCTAAGTATTTTTTAAGTGCACGGAATCGATCTAAGAAAGAATACTATTACGCTAATATCCAGCTATTTATTACTATTTTATGTTTTTCCGTGCAAAATTCAGATTTATGTTTGATTCAAAAACAAATACCTGCGCTTGGATGCATTACACAAATTTTAATAATTTTTCTCTCAAATACATTGTACGAATTTCAATGGACATAGCTGTCATTAAAATAGACTCGTCATTATATTAACATTTATTTTGATAACTTTTAGAAAAAAGTAAATAACATAGAAATTCTAGTAGGATCTTGGATAAATGAATTAGATGAACCGTTTCATGATTATTAGATATTGGAACCGTTCTTAGATGCAGCGGTATAAGCGAAACCAAAACTGTTGATTGATCACAAAACAAAAATAACACTGGCCAAGTACTTTTAAAAAAAATTGAAGACGTCTGGGGCTATTTGCCAGTAAAATTCTTTGTATGAAGCTTATAAAGTGTAGTATGTGTATACAAAGACAAAGTTTTGAGGTTAAAGAATTAATTATACATTTACATAATAATTCAATTCATAGATATCCACCACACTGTATTAAGATTGAGGTAGCCTAAACCTTTGTTACAGAATTCGAAATTTTCAGTTCAGCAATGGAGCAACATCCAAAGGGTTTTGTAGGATAATTGACACTATTTTAAACTTTTTTTTTCCTTATTATATCACTTGGAGTGCCTAAATAGTTCAAGTTTTTTCTATTTACCGTCCCAATCCTCCACCTTAAATTTGTTTTTTAAATGATAAATAATATTTCTTCCTCTCAGCTACACATACACACTTCGTTCTGTCTACGAAATCATTAATCCGCTAATGATTATCGCTCCTGTTCCAAAAACAAAAATATTAATGCTGTTCCGCGTGCTTACAATAGAATTGTATGCATTGATTGATGTCAAGCACGATTTAGAGACAATTACACCGTGAACCAGATCTTTGTCTAACCTTAATATACTAGGAAAGATAGAGCTTATTTTACAATGTTTCTATTCTTATTTTATATTTTATTTTTATTCCGATAATCAACACTCACAGGAACACTGAACAGATTGTAATAATGGCATGTTAGATAGTCCCCTTAAGTATCGTAGACAATCGTTGGAAGAAAGTCAGAAAAAACATGCAACTCGCAAGATAAGCACCTTAATGTTCAATATTTCATTTGATTCATCAGCAGAGGATATTTATAAAATAAAGGTTTGATCTCTGAAAAAAATTTATGCTTTTTATTTCATCACCAACCTTTTTTTTAAACGTATTTGCGAAATATTAACATACTGACAATTAAAGTTATTAATATTCCGTATAAAGAGAAACAAAATAGTTTGGAATATTAATGTCAGATTATTTTATCTAAAATAATCCTGATTAATAGTGCAATTACTTAAATTTTAACTTAATACAGTAATAAGAATATTTTGAAAAAATTGAGTAGTATTTTTTGTAGAATGAAATTCCATGAAACCTTGAAATAACAATTTCATATGAATAATTTCTTTGCAGATATAAAAATTAAGACTGACAAAACCGAGTGTCTCTACTAAAGACGAAATTCTAAAATCAATGGGAGAGACGCAAAAACAGAGAACCTCTGAAATTGCTCTTGCTCAAAATAATATTTGTTAATTTATATTGAAAGAATTTCTAAGGTTCTAAGATTTCAATAGAGAAGTGGTAATTAATTTTTTATTGTTAATATTTAAGCATCGAAAGAATATTGTAATCTTATGTTAATTATTTAATCAGATCAGCCGTAAATTTAGGTACGTATATGAAAAATAGGGGAACTTTATAGAGGAAGTCTTAAATTATAAAACAAAAATAAATGAATACTGTGCTGCCGGCAAGTAGTTGAAATCGCATAAGCGTATCGCAGGAATAATTAATAGTACAAAATTTATCATGACATATTTTAGAATTTATTTTATGATGCATTAGAATTTAGGTAAAAAATATCATTTTAGTGCATCTGAAAACAATTGTCTCGCTACAGTTTGTCCCGGCGAGGACATCAAAAAATCATAAATAAGTGAATAATTAGCTTGGCAGTATTTAAAATCATCGTCTATATACTTAGTAATCAATAAACAGTTACAATTTAAGTATATTGAGTTGTAAAGTGCACGGTTGTTTATTAAAACTTGCTTTATTCCATAGGGTCGCAACAAAAAAGGATGACATTGAATACTTCCAATAAAAATCTTCCTCCCACTGAGTTTTTGTAGTTAATTCCTGTGTGTAAAACATTTTAAAAAATTTTTAGGTATAAAGGTTTTTATTTAATTTTTAATACATTTTCTAGTATAATGGAGAATTCGTGGAAAAAGAGATAAAAGGAAAAGCAAAGTTACAACAAACTATACTTTGTTTACTTAAAGAAAATGCTTTCTACGAAGAAATGTTTTACCTAAGAGCTGTAAATACGCTGATGTGTATCAGAGAAGATTTTTCCTCTACAGCGAATTTATTATTACTGTTTATGATGATTTTTATAATTCAGCTTCCTAAAAACTTGGAAAATTTTTATAACTTTGGTTTATGTGTGACGAATTTTACTGTTACTAATAGAAATATTATAATTTTCAAAGAAAAACTAGAGCAACAACAGCAGCAATAACCATTTAATTTAATTTTTGAAATTCACTAATGTATTGTATGTATACTATTTTTATGAAATATGTAATAAAAACAATCCAACAAATATATCATGTAATTCTATTTATATTACTTTAATATACATTTGTTTAAAGGAAACATGTTATTCCAGTTGTATATAATACCTACGTTTAAAATAAGTATAAAATACCTATGTCTTATTATTTAAAAAGTTGGAAAAAGTAGTTTTCTACTTTCTGATGTGTGAAAGATAGCATTTATACTATTAAAAGAACATTAATCTCTATAGAAGTAGAAATTATGACATTTTTACGTTTGAAAAGTAGAAAACATGACATTATTACTTTTAAAAAGTCAAAAACACGTTCTTCATACTTTAAAATAGTAGATTGGTAGACTTTAGACTTAAAGAAGCAGAAAGTAAATAAATTATATTTTTAAAAGTGTAAACAAAATTTTTTCCACTTTAAAGCTTCCAATTTTATACATTAGGATTGGAGTGTACATAAAAATAAATACAAATTTTTATTATATGACAGTGATTAATAGTATGGACTACAAAAAATTTGTGGACATCTCTCCACAGCTTTTGGGATTGCTGCAGAATTAAAATGCTGGACTTATAGGTTTCAAATATAAGTGATTAATTTTATTTTAAATTGTTTTAGACGATTTAAATTAAACATTCATTCTGCAAAAGGTTTAAAGTGAGCAAAATCCGAACTCCAAGAAAAATTTAGCATACTGTATCAATTAAATTATCTTAGTATGATTTGTTTATCGTGGCCACAGGAGGTAATCAAGGTGACTTCACACATAAAGTCAACGATATTACTAAAGATGCAGTAACAGTCTCAGCACTATGCAAACATACGTACACTCTTAAAACTAGTTTTTTTATCAAGCTGATCAGCAACTTACTGTGATGTACAAAGAGCTAAGACGACGAGAGAAGCTGGTCATGATAACCTGTTCCTCTTGAAGAACAAACGTATACAGGCTAGACTATGTGGGCTGCGTAGACCTCTTTACGTCGATAATGTTACGGTATGTTACTTACATTGCAATAATCGTTGTCGCTGTGAGTCACAGTGCTGCTTAGACTACGCTTAACAAGATTAGTTACGTCATATTTTTGTTGTTAACTTTAAAGCCATGCATGCTCATCACAATGCTTGGATCCTAACTATGGCTAAATGTATTGAAAAGGTTATCACGGGAGATCAACTATTTTTTAACTTTAGAGTCTATTTTTTTTAGTTTTCTTGCTGGCGACTGTTATACAGATCGTCATGGCTCATAAAATTACTAACAAGGGGAACGAGCACTCAGACATCAAGTCAGGAACGTGCTCAAGATACAAAATAATATTGACATTTTTAAAGTTATACTTTTATTGATACTTTCAATAGGGGGTTAATCAAAGATTTAAATATTTTCTTGAAGTTAATTTAAATTACTAAAAAAAAGCAATTTTTACGAGATTCAAATTCGCGACCATTTGCACGTGAGCCAAGATACATATCTAACTAGCAACGAGTTATCTCTTAGAACATTACTTTCACTGCCTCCTATATGGTGGTTCATCAGTTTTTTTGGATCAAAATTTTTATTGACTGTTTATTACATAATTTGTTTTTAAATATTGCATTTTTTGTATACAATAATAATAAGTTGCTCATTTCATTAAATATTTTTTTTCAATACTTTGTAAGCAAAGTTTTACATTATTTTACTGTACGTACAGGCATAGAAAAAAAAGAGAGAGTCATACCCTTTTTTTTGTTATTAGCTATAATTGCAAGGTTAAATGGATTAATTATATGATTTTTATTGCGTCGTATTCTTTCAAAATTATTTCATTTGTGAGTAAGGTGAAAAAAAAGCCATGAGCTATCTTCTTGGAGCAGTTACTCTTACTTCCTCTCATATTGTGGTTCAAAAGTTATTTTAAATTAAAATTTGTATCAACTGTTTGATAATCAATTAGTTTTTAAAGAAGTAACTCTCAATGTACATTATCAAATTAATAATCTACTAAATAATCTTTTTTTTAACTTAAAACGCAATGATTAACATGATTATACAATAGACACATGAGAAGACTGGCTACTATTTTTGTTTAAATACAGTAAACTACTACTAAATTTTGTTTGCATGATCGGCAGATTAATGCAGACCCTTAATATTAATTCGACGGGCTGTTATAATCACTTAATTTCAAACAATTTAAAAATACGCAAATACTGAAAAAGGAAGAAAGATAGACCAAAAATAACAATTCTTCTTGGTTTTCTAAAGGAAAAAAAGATCACTACGTAACCCAAGAAGAAAAGTGTTGGTTGATGTAAGAACATTACCTTTATGTTCAGTGTTTTGGATGTATGGAAAATATTTTTCATCTGTTAAGGAATTAACATGGGAAAATTGTGAAAAAAATTATAGCATGTTCAACAGTCACGACAAGTATGCAGAAATAATTACGTATGGTCTTGTGCACGTATGACATTAAAATATTCAAACATACGCAACATCTTGAACGGGAAGCCAGTGAGGCTAAAAATAACAATTTTTATGCGTTTTTAAGGAGCAAATAAATATCAAGGTTGACAAATTAAAAGGTTTTAATAGACTATACGACATAGTCTTAATTTTTTTAACTTCGGGTACATCTTGGTAAAAAAAGGTGAAAAATTTCAAAAAACAATCTTAGCAGGGTAAGAGTATGAATATAAATACGTATAAATTATTCTGAAATGATTTTGGAACCACATTACCTTAAATTATAAGAAGAAACACCATGTCTTGACGTAAAGCAATATATACAAAAATAACCAATTCTACAGGTCTTCTAAGGGTAAATTAACATATAGTTGGACAAATAGAAAGGTTTTCAGTCGATCTTTACACCTGTTTACTGAATATCCTTATTTTGATGATATTCCACCACTTTTGATACATCAAAGTGAGTTATTCTTGACATCGTTTCACAATAGATATATCTCCATTCATATATTGTCTGCTAAAGAAGTATAACTTTATATTCGGATACCAAAGCACCTACTGACCCACTCTTTTTTCTTTGCGTTATAATTTTTTTTTCCAAACACATTCTTAGCATATGATTATGCAGAACGCTACTGATATACTCTTAGAACAAAAATATTATGTTATACTCTTTGTCAATACCATTGTTACTGCCGAGACAGGATAATATATCGTTCTTTATATATTTACCAGAAGGATCAATCTTTCTTCTATTATGCCTTTTACTGGCACTAAGATGTCAAAAATACTCAAATTGTTTTGCCATATGTAAGATACGCTAAATTTGTCGTGTAGTTACTAGCTATTTCTGGAGACATATTAAACATAAGTATACTATATTTACGTAGTATAGACCAGAAATCATGTCATACATAAGCTGGTAAGCTTATTTTAAAAAAAAGGCGTAACATAAATTAATTTCAGGGATATAATCAGCTGATCAGTCTTTTGTAAAAAGTTAAGAAGACTTTAACACTGATCATTCATTAGCAGACTTACGATGTCAATAGTTACAGAAAAGCAAGAACATATGATGGAAATTTATTAATGTATTCAATATACCACTCAAATTCCATTCTGACCCTTCATATTTATGCAAATGGTTCTGATTTAAATACCATTAGAGCGGAAAAAATTTACTATTGGCAGGTCCAGACTATGTTAATAAGCACTATGAATAATGTAGCCTATTCTATTAAAATAGACATCTGATGTTTTGAATAAAAACTTACAAAGTTTCTGAAGAAGTCGTACATAAATTGTACAAGGCGTTTTTGGCCATTTTTCCATCCCCTTTTGCCTCTTGATGAGATACGTCTAAACCGTATTATTTCTTTTAGGATCAAAAGAAGCAATTGTCTACAATTCAATTAATCACTTTTTAGTGAAATAAGTAACTGAAAACAAATAAGTGAAAAGAAACTTTCAGTCACTGTTCTACACAAGCAGAATGATGACTATGGTATTAAATTAATAAAAACAAATATTGAATCACAAAAATATAAGTCAGTATCAAAAGAGATATCTGGACGACGCACAGCTATTTTTTCCAGTTATTGCAACATGAAGAACTAACCAAGTAAAATTAAATATGTCTTTGCTGGACCATTCAGTATCTGTCAATTTGTATTCATATATATATATAGGATAGTGGGGCTTTGCCCCTTGCATGCTTTGCAGGGAGACTCCCTTATTTTTTTCTTCTGATTTTTATGTCTAAATAGTTAATACATAAATTTTTTTTTTTTTACATCCATGCATATACACGTATATAACCAAAATATTCACAAGAATTTGCTCAGAAATGAGACTAATATAGTCGATGCAAGAAATTAGTTCACAGATTAGACAAATCATTTTTACCAATTTAATAGTAATGAATGACTCCGATCAGTATTCAAAATTAAGATTGATACTTATGCATGTGTAGATAATATTTATATAATCATCATTGTAACATCAATAGTTAAGCGCCTTTTTTGGTCATTTCTAAAAATTTTAAAATCAATAATGAATATGGGTTCATAAGACGATAACAATTGGAATTTTCACTTAATATTAGCGGAGAAAAAATATTAATTATATATTTCTTGTACAAATTTTTACATACTATGACATTCCTCTCTTCTGTATAAAAACAACTTAAAATTCATTCCTTTATGATATTATTAATAGTATTTACGATAGCATCCAACACAAAATTGATACAACAAAAATGAACATAAATCACATTCATATACATTAAAATAGGAACGTAATGTCAAAATTACTTTTAACATTGACTTGATATATAAATTTCAAAGGCATAACATATCATCACTCGTCGATGCTTTGCTCTGTGGCCCGTTTTCTACTTATATTTTCGAAAAATGTTTCATATTTTCATATACCATCTACCTTTTACCATGCACTGTCGTAATAGCTCTCTTTTAAATTTAATGTTTCTTACATTTTTTTTGTCTTTTTTTTCTGTCTTCTTATGTAGTATTTTTTTTTTTTTTTATTGCACAGCATAAATTTTATCATTTAACATTTTCTTTTTTTCGTCCTCCCTACGATCTTATATCTCAGACTATAATATTTCTCTTTGTATTTATTATATAGAACGTGGATTATATACTTGATTTTTCGAGCAGAATTATTTTTAAGCGTATGTGTGTGTGAAATCACATTGCACCAACACATGCATACGCATTGACATCATATCAAGCAAGTTCAAGCCTCTGTCGAAATTCATACTTGGTGCCTCCGTTAATAAAAAGCACGAAGTGTAGGGAAGGAAAAATTTGAAAATAGGAGAAAAAGGATAGGATACTCATCTCGCCCTCGCAATTATATACGCGTATCAGTGCAAGTTAGACATGTTCATATGTAGCTAGATCGCTAGGCCGCTACACTGACAAGTCATAGCTAGCAGTTCAGAACGAGCCAAATCTCATCCCTTTTCTCCTCAATGCCAAACTTTGTTTTCCTACACTTCGCGCTCTTGAACGAAGGCACTAAGTATGGGTTTTAACAGAAGGTTGACCCTGGTTTGTATGACGTTAATGCGTATGCATGTGTGGGTGCAATGTTATTGCACACACACAGGCTTACAAATAATTCTGTTCGAAAAGTCGAGCATAGAAGCCGTGATCTATACATTAAATATTGAGAATCGAACAAGTTTCAGTACGGGAGTATGATTACATTTGAATTTCTTTTTGTAGTTTCTTGCTTAGTTTTGCTTTTTCTAATATTTATCTGTCTCCAGTTTGTCTTTTATTTCTTGACAACATCTGTCAATTACTATCCATTTTCTTTTTCTATTTTCTGATTACGAAAAGTCTTTCTATTGCCTGTTAAATTATGTTTGATTTTCTAAAGCTTACTTCTCTCAGTAGCACTTTTTATGAGTATTATTGTTTCCACACCCCCTAATTTTTTATATCCTACTTCAACTACTTTGCCCTATATTGTAGGTTTTTTATTGATTATGCTCAATAATTTTTCTATCTATCATATGTAAGGCTACCTGCTCCAATCTATTTTTAAACTGCACACAAAGTAATCATCTGACCTCTCTTTTATGTCTACTTCATGTCAACCCTTGTACCTTTTATTTACATATATATTTCGATGTGCTTGCTTTTAAACCCAACTTTATTTTTGTATATCGGCTTACATTTTTTCTCTTTCTCTTTTTTTTCCATTACCGAGTCTTAACACCGAAAAGCCACCTTATTTTATCGATAAGACTATAAGAAATGATCTTGGATTTAAACAGTCTGCTATCTTTCTTCTTTTGAGGCTCCAAACTGCTCGGTTGGACTTTCCAATCACTTTCGAAAATTCATTTTAATTTTTGCTTTCCGAATCTTTAATTAGTTTCCATCGGCTTTTTTAACTTTTTTATCTGTAATAATTTATTGCAAATCTCTTTTTGAGTCCTAAATTAACTTTTTGTACTTTTTATCTCTTATTTCTTGACCAGTCTTTGAATTCAACCGTAATCTTTCTTATTAGCTCAATTGTTCCACAATCCGGTTTATTAATTTGTTAATGTTCTCCTTCTTTTGATTCTATCGTTCTGAGTTTTCTTAATACCCTTGTAGTTACAGCAATTAACCTGTATCATTTTTCTATTTCATTTAAACCCTCCTTGGTTAATTATTTGATCTAAATAGTTTACATCCATCTTTTTGAACAAAAAAGCCTAAGCACACCGATAAATTGATACTCAAAAAAAAATTGGTATAAATTTAATAAAATAATTTATGATGATATTATTAGGTATTAGCAAACAGACATATATAAAACTATTCTTTATTTTTATGTATTAAGTCCATCTTTTTGTTTTCTGGACGGCTTAATAACGGGGGGGGGGGGGGGGGGGGGGGGGGGGGGGGGGGGGGGGCTAGGTGACAAATATTTTGAGTACAAGTGACGGAGTTAACAACAAAATTATCTTTATTTGTAAGAACCTGTAGGGGTGGTAGGGGGCAGTGAGGATGTTATGTGCACTGCCCCACACAAATAACTCTATAATGTAGGTAGATGAATGTATATAATTGTATTGTTTTCTCCGTTATTCGTACTTGAAATATTATTCAGCCCCCCCCCCCCACCGTCCACTGCCGTTGCGTCCCCTCACATGATTTTGTTAGCCATGTTGGGTTTAAAAGCAAGCAAACCAGGATGTACATGTAAAATAAAGGCCAAAGGATTGTCATAGACTAGACATTATTAAAAGGTCAGACAATTACTTTTTGCACAGTTTAAAACTAGGTAGGAGCAGGAAGCCACACGTAATGGAAAGACTTACAAGCATAATCAATAAACATCCTTCCAAATGCAGAAGCGTAGCTAAAGTAGGATATCAAAAGTAAGGAGATGGGGAAACAATAGGACTCATGAAAAGGGCAACCGAGAAAAATAATCTTAACAATGTCAAACAGAATTTACCAAGGGGTAGGGAGACAGTTAAAAAACAGAAAATAGAAAAAAAACTAGCGTAGTAATTGAGAAATATTTAATAGAAATAAAAGAAAAACCAAAAAGAGATAAATTTTCGGAAAAGGAAAACCGAGCATGGAATTTTTAAAATAAATAGTATGCTTTTAAATATAAGACCGTAGAAAAAAACAATAAAAAAATAAGTTGATAAATAATAAAATTTAAGCTCTGCAGTAGAAAAAAAACAACAAAAACACTTGTGCATGGCAAGACAGGAAGATAAAAAGTGAGATAGGTAAGAAATGTAGAGCTAGGAAAAAATACATGGATATGCAATTGAAAGCTATTATTATAGTGCAAGTAAATAAGTAGATGATTTATAATAATATATGACTTTTTGAAATATAAGTAAATTAGGGACTGCAGAGCAGAGCTTGAACGGTGAAAAACATGTTGTGACCTAAAAATTTACATTTTAAGTCAAAGTTAAAAGTAATTCGTACGTGTTCCTATGTTGGTATATGTAGATGATTGATGTTAAACTTTTTTGTATTAATTACGTATTAGATACCATTGTAATCACTGTAACTCTTATTTCAAATGAAATTAATTTTAAGTAGTTATGACACAGGAAAAAGGAATGTGATAGGATTTAAAAATCTGTACAAGAAAAAAATAAAGAAATTTTATTTAATCGCTAATATTAAGTAACAATTTTAAATCGTTATCGTCTTCTAAACTCATATTTATAATTGATTTTCAGATTTTTGGAAATGACCAAGAAAATTACTTGAAACTTTATGTAACAATAGTTGTTGTATAAATATAATGTTCATATGTATATGCATTACATCGACCTTGATGACTAACAAGAGTTATTCATTAGTATTGAATTGGTAAAAAAGATTTGCTAAATATGTGAACATATTTATTGTATCAACTATATAATTTCGAATTTTCAGCGAGTTTTCATGTGTCCATGTTGGTTATGTTTGTTAGTACGCATGTGTGTAGTAAATAAAAAATTTCTGTATCAGCTATTTAGACATGTGCAGAAAAATATAAAAATATGGAGTTTGCCGCGTAAAGGACGCTGGGGTTGAGCCCCACCAGTATATGTATATATATATATATATGCATATATGTATATATAAATATATTCGACCATAATACGCTCTTATTTCAGGTCTTAATTTTGATAAAAAAAGTCACAGTCATTTTAAAAAAATGTATCTCCACTGCTAACGGTCGTAAAAAAACTTTTTTTTTTTAAATAATTTTTAGAAAAATCCAAGCAATACAATGCAATTAAAACCATCGTCCAATTGTGATAAACCTAAAAATATTAAATATGCAATCTAGCTCTAAATTGTTTTTATTGCAAAGAGTTAGTTTAATATAATAAAATTATATTTTACAAATTTTATATTTAAATACACAATTATCTTTCTTTGTAGAATCAAGTACGATAATGAACTATCCCTTAAAAAATTTGTATTATAAATTGAAATTTTCAAGTTTATTTAGTTGAAAATTCAATTGTGCGCAAACTATTCAGGGGATCAATATAAGTCTTGGACTGCAACTTGTACATAACATAAACAATATTCAAACAAATTTTTGACATCGTTATTGTATTCATAGAACCGTTATCTAAACAAACCGAAAAAGACGTTTTTCGTGATGTTTTGTTACTTTTAACTTAATAACTTAAAATCCAATAGTACGTTTCTGTTTTACAATACCTATGTCACATAAGACAATATTAAGAAACGATTAATAATCAACAGAGTTACTATGTCCGGAAGTTATTTTGACTAATTGTTTAGTCTGTAATGTTTCTGTAGAAACATAACTTAAATCAAAATTCTTTATAGAAGAAAGGAACCAATGCCGACTAAGAACCAATTCATCGATTATACTTCAGTGAAGGACGGCGGACGGCACTTGATGTTTGTTTACCATACAACAATACATATATTTGATGGTGCTAGCACACGTTCTCATAGCGGTGATACCAACTAACAAAGATTTTTTCGAATAAGTACCACTCCTCGCTGAAGGCATCATAGATAACCCACAGCGATCTATCGAAAGTGGTTCAATTATCTTTGTAATTAGGATATTTGGTAAGTTAGCGAAGTTTTAAATAATATTTTAATGGGTAATAAATAGACATTTATCTTCCATGAAATTAGGATAATAGACATCTAATAGTACTGCTTAATCTTGAATCGGGTAGTATCACATGCCAATGAATCTAACGGAACTAAAAATCACCTCATTCGACAATAAAAAAACTTAAAAAAAAAAGACGCAATGGAGATAAAATAATTTATCAGTAGAAAATTTAATTCATGTACATAATTAAAAAAAAGAATATGTTTGTGTAAATGTGTTTAAAAAAATTTGAAAAAAATGTTAAGATTAAGTGTAGAATTATTTTTTTATCTTATAATTTACAAATTGATAAAAAAAAAGAAATATTCCTATGAAAATTATATTTATTATTTAGAAAAGCTGCTAATATTATCTAATTTTCCAATTTTCAAAAATACTAATAAATTAATTGATGTATAGTTTAATAAATTATATGCAAAAATATTGAAACAAATTCATACAAAAATTTTATATAAATATTTCAATAAAAAGTAAGTTACAAGCCGCAGTATTGAAGGAAGTGATAAGTCGCTAAGTAACATAGGTTGTCCTTGGTTCGGTCGTCACGGTACAAGGCTCGTATGCACGAGGTCGTAAATTTAAATCTGGTGGAAAAAGGTTTATTCAGCAATGAAAAATTCGCTTTTGTTAAAAAATTTTGAAGGGCTAACTATATCAAACAATTGATTCACTAACCTCTATAATAGACTAAACAAATTAGACATTAAACAAGTCATTTGTACATATTCTATGTTTTATATTTATTGTAGATTAGATATTTTTTAAGATATTTTATTTTTGTTTAGTAATAAATAAAAAATCCTGTCGAAGTAAAAATAAAAAAAGGAGAATTAAATTAATTTCGTAAATTCCCATTGATTTGTTTTATTTTTTTTATTCAGGTAACAGAAAAATTTAATGGGGAAAAGCTGTATTGAAAACAAAATATATTTCTGGACGTTGTAAGCAAAAGTGCACAACGATATTGTTAATATATCGATTGTTAATACTTTGCAGGGATCATCCCGCTCACTAATCAATTTTTAACACGGTAGGGAAAAACGTTCTGTTGTTATTCGTCGTAGCAACAATACAAAGATCCATAAGCAGTTACAAATTTACTCCTTGGAAAATACAGTGCTTTAAAAGACACAGATATTTTAATAAATAAAGTATCTCCACTTCTATTGGTCGTACAGTTCCTAAAAATAAAAAATTTTGCAGAATAGTTTAAACAATGCAATAAAAACTATTTTTTAATTGTAATAAACCTAAGAGATAATAAATATACAATGAAGATCCGAATCGTTTCTATTGCAAAATAATTCCTAAATATAATAAAATTATGGATTTCATTATTTAATATTGAAATACACGATTATCTTGGTATGTAAAATCGAGTACGGTAATGTACTACCCTCCAATTGTTAACAACAAACTAAAATTTACTAGTTTTTCTATTTGCAAATTTGAGAATAGTTAATAAAACAGAACGAAAAAGATGATTTTCTTAGTTTCTTGTCATTTGCGACTGGACTATTGGTCAGAGAAGAAATTTCTTGTTTGAAATCGTTGATAAATAAGCGGGCCAAAACTGTCAAACAAAATATTTTACTGTAGCGCCCTTTATTTTTCTCATATTTTATAAAATCTGAAAAAAATACTGATTTCCTGTAGTAAGTTGGAAATAACTTGAAATGCAATCGTACATTTCTGTATAAAAAATTTAGGTAACAAAAACAATTTTTAGAAGTGACTAAGTAATAAAAAAAAAAAAAGTTAGGATTTCCTGGGAGTGATTTTGACTATTTGTCTAGTGTATAAAGTGCCTATAGAATTATAATTAATATAAAAAATTTTTCCAAAGGAAGGTCAATGGTCATCTCATATAATCTCATACGTATCATGAAATATCGGGAGTTAGTAGTTCGAGCGCATAGAGGGCAAAGCCTCTCTAGTATATATAAGAATATATATACGTACATGTTAGTGGGGCTTAGCCTGCTGCGCGCTCCGCGCGCCAACCCCATAACTTCAGACATGTTGAAAACGAGTTGAATTTATTGCTCATACTGTTAAAATAGTTATAACTACCATAAAGTAAAAAATTAATACTTCTTTTTTAATTTTTTTAATTTTATCATTATCATTGATCTTATTCTATAACTCTAGGAATTTTCCAAATAATCTTTGATGAAGTAGACTAGCCAATCACCGCCCTGTCCCGCTTTCCGCTATTATTAATAGATGACCATTTAGTAACGCGCATTCATTGACACTAAGAACTAACATATTAAACACTCCACACACAAATACTGATCAGGTATGGCGAAAAACAGGACAGGCCTGTGCTTGGCTCATCGTAATAGCTGCTAAGAAGCGCCCCTTACATTTTTTACATCATTAGCGTTGATCACAGAACTGACAGAACGTTTATCATTGTGTAACTGAAAAGTTCGTAATGCGCGTTGCGGACTTCGTATCAGTCTTGTCTTAAAAACATCAGAAGTTGTTTTCAAATGTATCAAAGACAAGGATTCTATAATGCCAGGCTGCAAGATCCACTGGCACTTCCTCTTCATAACCTTCTATTTTATACAAAAAATGATTCCCCTTACAGTTAGCATTTTCTATGACTATAAATAAGTCACAAGGTCAAGTTTCGATAAATCAGGTTTATATTAAAAAAAGCCATCAGTTTCTTACGGTTAATTGTATGTTGCACTATCTAGGTGCGAGAATCATGAAAATATTTGATTCTAAAATGAATTAGAAAATTCTAGATAAATAGAAAATATTGCTTGGAGTGGTTTTTTTTATGATGTTAGACAATAAAATGCAAATATTAATACTTTTTGTTCAATCATTAATCAAATTACACCATAAAAAAAATTTTTTTTGTTCAACAAATTGTACTTACATATACACACTAAAAACTTATACATACGGAATAGTTAGCAAGTCTACCTCCACGTGGTACATTCTGGGTGATTCTAAATGGCCCGCACTAACTTAAAACTTACTGTATGTATCTTTAATGAATTTTTTCACATTTTGTTAATTATACATTATTTTGCACTTAATAATACTGAATGTATCGATATGTACTAAGAATTTGTATTCCAGTCTTTCTTCAACGAATTATAAAGTATTTTAGATAGGATTTTTTAAAACATTTTTTAAACTATTTAATTTGTCAAACTATTTTTATTTTTCTAGAAATATCTGACTTTTAGAGAAAAAATTAGAACATCTAAGAAACATGCCTTAGACGCTATATAGGAGTAATAAAAAGCTATACCCTAAACTTAACTTAACTTAAGTTCAACTGAAGATAAGTGAGATGATTGTTGAGAGTGCAGTAAAAAAGATTTAATGATTTTAAAAATAGAAAAAAGCAGCTAGACAATCTTCAACACATTAAAAATTTTAGGATAAAAAAAGCGAAGTAAAAATACACTGTAAATAGAAAACGGAATATTGCATGACTACATAACTGCTTATATTACAATTCTACAATTCTTTATTTTAGTTACATTATAAGGATCAACAATAAAATGTTCTAAATGCAATAAATGTTGTGAATCTATCTATTTACAAATTAAATCATGCGAGCTTAACAAAAAATATAAAGTGCATAGTATGTCCAATTTGAACGATTTTTGATGATAATATATGGATTATAAGGGTTATTGGGTTATTGAATTTTTATTGTTGATATTGGAAAAAGAAACGGAAGAGGCATTTTCGGCCTAAATAGTTTCTTCAAGAGCAGTGTTCGATGGTGTTAGAGGAGTCTTGTGGTTATTATGTTATCGACTTTTTTCGGTTGACTTTGGCCATCTTCAGGTGATCTATGATAATAAGCACTGGAGCATAGGATTCGGCTAAAATCGCTTGTTTTCGGTAGTGCCCGTGATATGAGAAGGTTATTAGGTTGATTAGATTATAGGTTTAGCTATCTCTGGCTTCAGCTATATTCGGTTGTTCTAGGCCGTGTTCAATAATGTTAGTAGATTGTTGTGTTATTGGGATATTTATTTCATTCGTGTAACTTTAACCATAATTGGGAATCCATGGGCGTAATGGACGGGTAAAAAATTAATATTGTTTAGGTAAATAAGGTACATCGTAGCTAAAATAGAGGGCAAGAGGGGCATGGGAGCCAGGGGGGTCGAAGGAGTATGTGTAGAAGCCTTGATCCGAATGATGGGAGGCTGTGGGGGGCTGTGGGGGGGATCAACTATCATAAAACACGAAAAAAACGAGATGAGTATACGTTATTTTGTGAGGGGGAACAGAGAGTCATGGG
>JAPYYV010005249.1:0-16451 GCA_030522625.1 Copidosoma aretas | reverse complement strand
CTGAGAAAACTTTACTCAATCGTGCTTTTTGTTCTTGGCAAGTTACTTGCAAATGTTTATTTTAAAAACTTATTTTCGTATAAACAAATGTATCCAACTAATTATGCATCTAATCATTTTTCAAATCGTCCTTCGATGACTTCATCTCTAAGCATTCAAGGAAAAAATCAATCTTTGAAAAATTTAGATCAAACACATAGTGAAAAAGATTGCCATTTTTTAGAGCTTTTTTTCTTAATGAAGCAGGTACACTCATGCAATATTGCAAATTAAAAAAAAAAAATATTTCTGACTACCAAATAAACCCCCTTTTTTGTACTTTATTATCTTAATCGCTGAAAAGGACTTTATTAATATTAAAAAATTTTCGTAATAATATTTTTATATTAACAGAAAAATATTTTTTTTTCAAATTTGCAATATTGCATGGGTGTACCTCTTCAATTAAGAAATAAAGCTGTAATTAAATGGCAACCTTTTTTGCTATTTGTTTGATTTCATATTTTTTAAATTGTTTTTTTCATTGAATGATTAGGGATGAAGTCACCGAAGGAAATTTTGAAAAATATAAATGCGCAATGAGTTGGATACATTTGTGTTTACAAAAATAAGTCTTTAAAGCAAACATTTGCAAATAACTTGCCAAAGAACCAAAACGAACCATTAAGTTTAGTTTTCTCAGGATGTTAAATTGTTCAACAGCGCTTTGTATAAGTGATGGAAGTTTTAGTATTCAAAATATAACATTTCGTTTTTTTATTTAAAACCGCTTATAAGCAGTATCCAAAAGTCGTTCATGATATAGAGAAAATACAGACTATTTTTAATAAGTTTTCTTAAGGTAAAAAATCCATACCTACTGACCAATAAAACTTGTCTTAAATTTAAAATAAATTATACATGTAATTTTGCTTCCTCATAGAAGGAACTTTGTATCAGTAAAAAAAAAATTTGTGGGAATACGTTAGAAATGTCTTATACATTGCTCAAAGTGAAGAAATACCATTTTTAGAAAAAGGTGTGTGTGTGTGGATATCTCAGGAATCCAAAGACCGATTTTTATGTTCTAGGGCTTAAAATTTTTCTTTTTCAATCCATACGGCAGCTCAAAAAAAAAATCCGAGTTTGATACCTTATTACGGTAGTTATAACCATTTTTGAAAGTCAAAAAATGGTTTTTCGACTTAATAAGAGTTAAATATTTACTATGTAAAGTTGATTGTAAAAGTACTATGTGAAAATGATCTTATTCGATAAAGCATAAAAATACCTTTATTCTCCATTTAGTAGGGTCTTAAAAACTTATTTTGATCATTTTTTATTCATAAAATATTAATATTATGGGGAAAAAAATTATATCTCTAAAACGAATCAACATATTCTACAGATAAAGTAAGGGCTACAGATTATTGTTCCTATATCCTTTTATTGTTCCAAAAAAAAAATTTGAGCTTTACACCATATTAAGGTTTGTATAGCGATTTTTATGGTCGAAAAACGGGCCGGGTTTTGTACTTTTTCAAGCGTAAAAAAAAAAATCTGAATCGTCAATAATAACATCTGATGAAGCTTTAAAATAGCTCTACTTTTAATTTTAAAATATCTTAATAAATTTTTTTTTTTAGTTGTCATTAAAGAAATACTAAGATTATAGTGGAAAATCAGTCATATTTCTGTATAAAATTAAAGAGTTGTGATAATAAATGTATTCATACGAATTTTTTGTTAATCCTTTTAACTATTCTCGAAAAAATTTGAGATTTACGCTTTATGAAGGTTTTTACAACGATTTTTATGATTAAAAAAAGTTTTTTTTTGCTTTTTTAAGGGTAAAAAAAACTTACTTAAATTTACAACATGAATTAAGCCATCATATCCTGCAAATACCCACTCACAAAATAACTTAATTAAATCTAATTATCCGCAATATTTCCATGATATCTTTATATTTTGTATTTTCTTTAATTAAAAGAAAAAGTTTCTTTCTTACCATGGGCCCAAAGTACAGCAGAGCCTTTTCGCCCTCAGGCCGCACTTTAAGCCCTTAAAATCACTTTGCGCCCACGGGCACAAAATTTTTTCTGCCCTAGGGAACAAAGTATTTTCGCGGGCCAAAAGTGTGCCCCCGGGCGCAAAATTGCACTTTGCGCTTCCGGCGAGAAATAGTACATTAAGCACCGAGGGTGGCAAACGTGTGATCTGAGCATTCTTTATTTCCTCCCGTGGTGCGTATACGATTTTTCATCAATCCTGCGCCGGGAGGAAGAATTCTATTCCCGCGAAGCGGGAGAAAACTTCCTACTTCCGTCGCAGTATGGTGAAAAATAATGTATGAGACTTGGGCACAAAAGTAAAACAAGCACGCCCTTCGGGCGATAATTGTCTTACTTTCTGCCCTAGTGGCGTAATCTACTATTATCAGCAAAAGTAACGATCAAAAACAGATTTTAACTGAGAATTTATTTGAAAATAATATTTAATTCACGGTTATATTCACGGGAGACGCAGAATAATGCATAATATTACAAGCGATTTAAAATATTAACTGTTTAATTTGAGTATCTGCTTATAAACATTAATATTTGTGGAAAAAGTTGTTTAGAAATTCATTATTGTCTTTTTAAATCTTAAATTGAAAACGTATAATATCTCGTTATTTTCAATGAACAATATTAAAGGAGTAAACAATGTGTTAGTATAAGTAGAAAAAAATTGGTTATCGATCATGCAGGTTTGCATTTGGAAGCAAAAAAAATCTTTGATACAAACTCCTGTACGTATTCAAGGTAGTATTGTCTGTACCTTGAATATAGTTCAGGTATTAATAAAAATTCACAAGCTTATATATTTTTACGTAAATATAAATGAATTTAAAATGGTAAAAATAAATTACAAAATTAAAAAAGACTGATAGATTGCAAAAAAAAATTATATCCGAGCAGGAGTCAAACCCTGGACCGCAAAAATAACTGGAGCCTTATATTTGCTCTAACCAACTAAACAAGGAACGTACTCGGTATTCAACAGATCTAAATGGCATATAATCATTGGAAACCTTCAGCGCTTAGGCTGTAGTTAGTCTATTACTATTTAGATTAAAAGAGATAATTGATTGTTTCCAACAGGTTGATGCGTAAAATATCGTATAACAGCGTGTCAGTTACATACAAGTTGGAGAGTGCTATGCATATACTTATAGTAAAAAAAATAGATCGCAATCATCGCCTCATGGCACATTAGCTAGGTCGGTTTTGCTCCGCTCAGCTGTACCTTGCATGTGTATACATATAGCACATGCCACCGAAACCACCGAGCTGTATATACATTTTCCTTTCGCTTCTTCAGCTTCTTGTATATATACCAACGTGTACATGTCTACTCCTCTCTTTCGCTCTCGCAGGCACACACTTTTGGCTAGGCCTCCTTTTACTACGTCATCACCGATCGCCGAAATGTACGCCTTGGTACCAGCGTTGGCCACAACCGAGCGCTCGAATCAGCGGCTAAAAGTCGGCACGCACCGTAGTATTGGCGTCAGCAATCTCTTTACTAATCTCTGATTATGACCTCAAATATTGTGCTCATGTCTTAGAGATTGAAAAAAATAATTTATAGACCAATAAAAAGTTCCTCAAAAATTGTCAAAATTTCGCACACACTTTTTTCAATTAAAGTTTATTATTTTATAATTTTTTAGGTTACAATTAGTAAACAAAAGCGTCTTGCAACTTCATTAAAAGATTGTTCTACTGGATGCTTTAAGGAATATCTTAATTTTTTTTTAAATCGATCCATCAACATCTCTCCGAGTATCCGGAGAAAAAACGTCAAGTCAATTAAAATTCTATTTTTAAAAATACAGTTAAAGACGATTATTTAAATTTCTTAGCCATTGTGTTTGTCTCGTCACTATATATCATTGTTTACCATTTGGTCACTACTGTTAAACAAATGAGGAATAATTGTGTATCGTATACATTTCCAGAAAACAAATAAGTTTGGCATACTCTTGATCCCGTTATTAATAATAATGTTTCAGGGTAGACAGCTGTATTATCCAGAGTCTTAGGACAGTTTCAGGATTTTGATGTAATAGCTCTTAGAGGTTTTTTTGGCGACAATATAATGCTTGTGGATAAAAAATTAAATTATGAACAACAAAAATTATTTGAGAAAAAAGCCCGAGGCACAAAATAACTTACTTTATTTAAATAGGGTACAGATATGATCAATGAAATTGTAGTAAAATTTACATATTTACATATATACTTTTATGTACCCATTATATTACTAATAATCCGCACCGTCTATACATTCACAACTTTTTGAAACGTTTTATACTTTTGCTTTCTTATAATAGATAAAAAACCATTTTGCGCAAATACATTAGAAATGACTTATACAATGTAAAAACTGTTTTAAGAAAAAGTCCGCGCGCGCGTGCTTGCGTGTGTGTATGTGTATGTGTGTGTGTGTGTGTGTGTGTGTGTGTGTGTGTTTGTGTGTGTGTGTGTATGTAATCAGTCATATCTCAGAAACCCTACGATTGATTTCAATGACCCTGGGCGAAAATGTTTTGTTTTATGCATTTATAGCGGCTCAATAAAAAAAATTCACGTCTTTTGCCATATTAAGGTTTTGGGGTTAATGTCCTAAAATCGTTTTTTTTGCTATTTGTGAGGTAAAAAAACTTTAATTGGATTTTATAAATACATATATCCCACGGAGCATAAAAAAAAACTTTGTTTTTAATTTTAATTAAATTATCTTTTTTACTTATGTATTTTATTTTTTATAAAAGACAAACTACAATCTTTTTAAAAAATCAGTCATGTTTCAGAAATCCTTCAAGTGGTTCCATTGATCTAGGACTCGCAATGTTTCTTTTTATATCCTTATACTGGTTCACGAAAAGAGTTAACGTTTCATACCTTATTAAGGTTGTTATAACGATTTTTGATGCTAAAAAACGTCTTTTGCTGTTTTTGGAGTGAATGAATTCTAATTCGATTTCATAAATAGTTATATTCTATAGATAATGAAATAGCTCATATTATTCAATAATATTTTACCTAGATGACAGTTATATTACGTATATCGATTTCAGTAATAAGTTCTTATTATTTGTTTAATCGTTTTTTAATCAAAAAAATTTTAACAATATTTTTTGTACCATTGGGATGAAAATTATAATCTTATTTTAAGATTGACTTTACATAATAGAGCATGAAAATAGTTTTTTTTCCACATTTTAAATCTTTCTAAATTTTTTTTTTTTTGGTCAATAATTGCAAAAGAATGTTGCTGATAAAGCTTTGTGCTCACTTATAGGCAGCGGTTTTTTAAGATTAGACAAATCACGGAATAAAAACAAATTGTGCTATAAAATCCCGAGGCAGAAAAAAACTCACTATATAAAAATACAGATGATCAGATAAATATATACACACGTACACACTATATTACTAATAGCACCTTCTTTGCATGTAGACTGATGGAATTACGTCAGAATGTCGAAAATTTTTGTGAGATTTATGCAAGCAAGGAAATTTTTTTTTTTTGATTATAAATACTGATGACAACAAAATCGAACAGCTTAAAATGTTTGGTAAGGCCCTAAAAACTAGCGAGACCAATTGTTTGCATCTGAGACGAAAAGTTTAATGTTAAATAATATAATTTTGAATTTAATCAGTCCACAAGTTTTGTCGCTAATCGCAAAAAACCGCGGTTATGGCCCAGATTTTCGACAATTAATAACTCATGTTTTAAGTAATATCAACGGCTGAGATTCGGTTGTATCATTGGCTCTAGTGTCCTTCAATAACCAAACCAAATTCACATGAATTTTAAAACAAGTTATAGATTAGTAGAGAGGTTGTAATTATTTAGATAGAGAAAAAAACACTAAGTAGCTTTTGTTTATGAAAATCGGATGATAAATAAAAAATTTCAATTCTAAACAGTGCTGATTTTCAACCCATACGATTATTTGATGAATAAATTAGGGAAAAATCTAAAAAAGATCCATGAAGCAACCTATGTGTATGTGACAGTATTATACTTGAAAATAGCAACAACTACGTAATATGTGACCAAGGAGGAAGAATTTTTCAAAAACCTTTAAATTTTGAGTTACAACTACCTTAACACGTAATTTTTTAAATATAAAAATACTTATAAACATACACCGCTCTAAAACCGTGTTATTGTTAGTACAAAACGTACGGTTGCTTTTATATCTACTATTTATTAACGCCTACACACATACAATGATTGTTGCTATTTTTCGCAATTGCTGAGTTGCGTTCTGAGTGTAGAAACCGGGCTGAGTTGCGTCCCGGTCATTAAAGCACCCGGTCGAGTTGCGTCCTGGTCATTAAGTTTTTGATTAATTCAAGGAGTTTTGTGACAACGTTTTGAATAACTACATTGAATATGACACACCTAGATTAGGGCCAAATTCAAGTGTTCGATTTGTAGAGCTACCAGCAGTTGTAAATTGTTTATTTCTAAATTTAAGAGCGTGTTCTACTTTGCTCATTCTAATTTATATGCAACTCAACCATAACGGTCATTAGCGTTATGTTATGAGACGCAAGTCACCATCAGCCCTATTTTCATGTATGATATTATCACACACAATAGTTAGCACAAAGTTTCCTCAGCAACATTCTTCTGCAATTATTTAACAAAAAAAAAAAAAAAATTTAGAATAATTTAAAATGTGAGAAAAAAACTATTTTTATGCTCTATGATGTGGAGTTATTTTTGGAATGAGATTATATCTTTCATCCGAATAGTACAAAAAATATTGTTAAAATTTTTTTGAATAAAAAAAGATTGAACGTATAATTAAAACTTATTACTGAAATCAATATACGTAACATAAGTGTCATCTAAGTAACATATTATTGAATAATATGAAGCTATTTAATTATCTATAGATTATAACTATTTATGAAATCAAATTAAAATACTTTCACTAAAAAAACAGCAAAAACCGTTTTTAAGCATCAAAAATCGTTATAAAAACCTTAATAGTGTATAAACCGTCAACTCTTTTTGTGAACCAGTATAAGGATATAAATAGAAACATTCTAAGTCCTGGATCAACGGAACTACTCGGAGGATTTCTGAGACATGACTGACTTTTAAAAAAAATTGTAGTTTCTCTTTTATAAAAAATAAAAGATACAAGTTAAAAAGATAATTTAATTAAAATTAAAAACAAAGTTTTTCTTATGCTCCGTGGGATATATTTATTTATAAAATCAAATTAAAGTTTTTTTACCTCACAAATAGCAAAAAAACAATTTTTTGACATTAACCCCAAAAGCTTAATATGGTATAAAACTTGAATTTTTTTATTTAGCCGCTATAAAGGCATGAAACGAAACATTTTCGCCCAGGGTCATTAAAATCGGTCGTATGGTTTCTCATATATGACTTATTACATACGCACACACACACAAGCGGATTTGTTCTTAAAATGGTTTTCACATTGTATTAGATATTCCTAACGTAGTTGCAAAAAATGTTTTTTTAACTGTTATAAAGCTTCCTTTATGAGAAAGCGAAAGTATAACACTTTTCCAAAAGTTGTAAATGTATAGACGCAGCGGATCATCAGTAATATAATGGGTATATAAGAGTATATATGTAAATATGTAAATTGTACTACAATTTCATTGATCAAATCTGTACCCTATTTAAATAAAGTGAGTTATTTTGTGCCTCGGGCTTTTTTCTCACATAATTTTTGTTTTTCATGATTTAATTTTTCATCCGCAAGGATAATTTTGTCATCAAAAAAACATCTGATAGCTATCACATTAAAATCCTAAAACTGTCCTAAGACTCTCGATAATACAGCTGTCTACCCTGAAATTTTATTATTAATAACGGGATCAAGAGTATGCTGAACTTATTTGTTTTCTGGGAATGTGTACGATACACGATTATTCCTTATTTGTTTAACAGTAGTGAAAAAATTGTAAACAATGATATATAGTGACGAGACAAACACAATGGTCAAGAAATTTAAATAATCGTCTTTAACTGTATTTTTAAGAATAGAATTTTAATTGAGTTGACATTTTTTTATTGGATACTTGGACAGATGTTGATGGATCGATTTGAAAAAAATTAAGATATTTCTTAAAGCGTCCAGTTGAAAAATATTTTCACAAAGTCGCAAGACGCTTTTGTTTACTAATTGTAACATAAAAAATTATATAATACCAAACTTGAGTTGAAAAAAGTGTGTGAGGAATTTTTAAAATTTTCGAGAAACTTTTTTTCTTGGTATATTTATTATTTTTTTCAGTCTCAAGGACATGTACACAAAATTTTGAGGTCATAATATCTAATAGAAAGAAGTGATGTATGACTCACTAAAAAATTTCACTATGTCCGCGACACGTTTTTATGCACATTTTTGTCCATAAAAGACGTGTATCATTCTACATTATATAATTTTGTGAATATGAGTAATTCGTTGCACTATAGACAAATTTTTCGACAAAAAGTGACAAAAGTTGCTAGGAAATAAATACAAAAATATGGGAAGGAATAAAATAATGTAATAGCCTGATAAATTAAAAAAAAAAAAAAAATTATAGTCAAACGAGATTTGAACGTATGACTGCCAAAAACCAAACCTTGACTTCTGCATTAGTAACCTCAGCTACTTATGCAGTAGACCGTAGAGGTTCCATAGTTTCATATATTCATTGAAAAGAACCGGAGCTAAGGCTATAGTATTAGATTGTTTATAACTATGTTACGTGGGATTACGCTCGGTATGGTGATCACAATTAGTATAGGTATTGATCAAATAGTTCTTGCCAGGTTCATGCATTTGGGTAAAGCGTGTCAGTTACACGTGGCATATAAGTGGACAGTATATATAGGTACAGTTTGCTCTATGGAAAAAGATTTACCGCTCGCTGTCGCTCCGCTCAGCTCAAACGGACACTTCTCCTCTTCTCCCTGCAATATATATATACCTAATCCCTGGTCTATACGCCTATTTTCAGATTTCTTCTCCTCTCCTCGCAGGCGCACATGTGCCCGCGCCCCTATTCTATGACGTATACTCTCGTCAAGTAAGATGTGCGTATGGTTTGGCGGCTGGCCATGGCGCGGCGCTCGAACCCGTGGGAAAAAGAGGTCCCGGCAGTTATTATTGCGGTAAGCAATCTCTTTACTAATCTCTGATGCGTACAAACATAGATAAACAAAGCTATCTCATGTTAATTCGCTGAAAATTTGAACGAACATAGTCAATATGTTAAATGAGTTGACTGATTTATCAAATAATTGTTAATAATTTAATACTGATAATGACTCTAATTTGTAATTAAGGTTAATATTGATGGATCTGTATTTGTCAACAATATTTACATAATTATTATTATTACACAAACATCTATGAGCCTTTTTTCGTTATTTTTGATCATATTAGAATTAATTATGGATATTAGTTGATAGTGAGATATTATTTTTAAATTTCTTTTAACATTTTTAAACGTGAATTTTTGATTTTAATATCTTTTTATTTCTTGTATAGTTTTGTATATACTTCTACATTTCCTTTTTTTTTATAACTAAAAGAAATTCTTATTTTCTTATATTAGTACTACAATTATTTTCAATAGAATAACTTATGTAATTAATTAAACATACAACATGTTAGAATTTCTTTTTACATTTAATTAATATCATAATACATAACGTATAACATATGTATGATCCTTTATTCTTCACTGCTGTGCGTTATTACCCTACAGAAATATCTTATATTTTTATATGAATCATCTCCCGCCTTTATATCTCTCCATTATCTTTTAATCCTATATTCCTGACTGATATTATTTTATTGGTTTTTTTTTCCTGTTTACATAGTAATGTGTGCTTTATGTATATGTTTTTTTATTACAGATCCTACAGTCCATCACTTACAAACTTCTAAACTCACCTATTTCTTTGTATTTTTGCTTCTTCTTTCTGTCTCTGTTTTTTTCTTTCTTTTTTACATTGTACGGATGATAAAGTTGTCAATTACCATACAGTTTTTCAGTATTTTCTGATTGACAATAGTCGTCCTTTTCTTTGTAAAATTATCTTTGATTTCATAAAGTTTATTTTCCTTCATTGCTCTTTTTTAAAATCTTATTATTTTCCAATCCTCTACGTTTTCATGTACAACTTTAACTTTTTTGCCTATTTTGTATTATTTTTAGTGATTAAGTCCTTCAATTCTTCGATTAGTTATGAATATGGTTACCTGCTCTTGTTAATTTTTGTTATGTGCAAAAAGTAAAGTTATTTCCTTTTTGTCATCCCTATTTCTAGGCTAACCCTTTCTGCCTCTATTTGTCATATATATCCTGGTATGTTAGCATTTAAACCCAATATGATATTTGTAAATTTGAATCTCTTTCTTCCCTTTTTTTTCTTTTTTTATTCCCAAATCCATGCATACCTTACCTGCCTCCAGCTTCCGTATATGAATGCGTCCAGCAAGATCGGGCTACCTCGTGCGTGGGGCGCATTTTTCGCTCATGCACACTGTGTTTAGCTCGCTTGTATGGACTAGGAAAAATAAAAAAAAAAATGATAAAAAAATGAAAATTGATAGTCTTCGACCTGCTCTTCATGATAACGCTATTGTTTTTTCCTCAAAAACCTATTTTTGTGTTAAAATATGTATTTGTATTGTCTGTCGTTTCTCTGAAATTCACCCTAGTTTTCAAAAATTAAATTTAGACGAACCAAAAGAGCAACACTTGGACCACACGTCTTCTTAAAGGACCGTAATACAAAATTTCTTGAGGGATCGTTCATCGACGTATTTGATGTAACATACTAACACAATCGTATGTTAGTAGGCTGAGAGAGCGAACCCTCTAAACAAAGAAGAACTCTGTGTGTAAGAGTAAAATCATCAAATTTAAAGACTAAGTTTACCAATGGAAGACCTGGACGACACTGAACAGAAGGTTTTTTCAAACGTCACCCAGAACTTAGAATAAAGATGGCATAAAGTTTATTCAAGCACGGGCAGAGGTAGCTAAAGAGCATTTGAAAGAATAGTTTTCAGGAGTCTGGTTGATTTTAGAAAGTAAAAACTGGCTCACCTTAAAATCTTCTTATGTCTTTAACTGTGATGAGACAAGTGTAGAGTTGTGTCCAAAAGCCAAAAAAGTCATTACCACAGTTGGATCAAAAAAAGTGTACAAGCAAGTTGATGGTGACGAGGAAGTAAAACTTCACTACCATGTTTATGTACAACGCTAAGGGCACTCGTGCCCCTCCGATGGTAATGTACAAATATAAAGGTGCTAATCTATGGAATGTCTTAATAAATTGTCCACGTGATTGGGGCTTGGGAAACTCTGAAAGTGGTTAACAGACCACTGAGACTTTTATGAATACATCACAATTGTATTTTATCCTTGGGCAATTGTCAATGAGCTTGAGTTCCCCATAATGATTTAATGGATGGTCATTCATTCCATGCTTCTATACCACTGATAAGATTCTGTAGATATCACAATAATGAAATTATTAAGTTGTTTTCTAACTCAACCCACATATCTCAACCGTTAGATGTGTCTTTCTTCGCACCTTTCAAAGCAAGCTGGTCAAAAACTGTCAACAAGTGGACAACAGATAATCATATAAGTCGTCTGAGAAAAGAACATGGTCCGAATGTTATCAAAGTGACACTTGAGAATATTAGAGATGAAGCTTTAATTGTTCGAAGTGGCTTCAAGTGCACTTGATTATGGCTTTTAAACGAAAATGCTATAGATAATGATGTATTCAGTAAAAAAAATAAAAAGAAAGCCATAACCACACCAAAAATAGCTTTGCATCAAGGAGGTAGTGGATTTTTGGAAGAATTTGAAAAATCTCTTGATTAACAATTACAAAACGATTTTAAAGCATCTGAGTCAAGTTAAATATGGAATGGTGATAGGAAATTAGTAGGTTTGTTTGAGTATTGGATAAGACTAAAAGAAACTGTGGATGTACTTTCGAAGAGCATAGAGAAAGATGATGAAGAATTAGCTTCTACGCAGTCAGAAGAAACACTTGCTACCTTATTTACATCATAAGATAGTAGAACAACACTGGTTAAATTAATTTTATTTTCACACTTTTTTTATTTATGCATTTTGTTTAGCGAAAGAATCAATTATTGTACTTTAATCGTATGAACACTTTTTAACAAACATTTATCCATTTAGTATTATATTTTATTTTATTAATTTGATTAGAACAGCTTGATTATTATCATAGACTATGATGAACTTTTTATGTGACAAAATTTTTAGCTAGAATTTTATGTTTTTGACTTACTTAATTTTAAAAAACTTAAAAAATTTTCAAAATATGATTATGTTAAATTCTTTTGCAAGAATACGTGCAGAGATGTTTTTTTTAAGCAATTTTTCAATTAATAAATCTTCGAGCACGTAGGTAGTCCTAATTGACCAATAAATTCCACTTGCAGCGGTGACAGAAAGATCACACATTGTTTGTTCTGCAATTGGTTATAGTAAGACAACTCAGGATAAGATTGAAGATTCAGAGATGGCACTAATACCTGTGATCGATGATGATACAGTAAATAATTTAGAGTCTAGTGGCAGTTTTACCTTATTAAATGATGCTGAAATAGAGTGTGTTGATTCTTTTCAAGAACAAAATATCAATGTCTATGAATCGAGTGGCGCAACTAATATTTCAAATAAAATCAATGAAAAATCAACTTTAAAATGTACTAAAAGTATATATATTTGTATATTTCTGCTCAACAGTTGATCTTTACTATTTTGTATATAATTATATTTTTTAGGCGAAACCTCTATACTGAGCAATCCTACCCCAACTGTTAGTCAAGATAAGGAGGAATTATTTTTTAAGGATGACATTATAATTAAAATTATAAATCTCTAACAGGGACCCATTCAAAACAAAAAAGAAAATCGTGAAGGTTGGTCCAAGCGTTATTTTTTCTTTTATTTTTTTTTGTACTTTAAAAGTATTTGATTTTCTTGCAATATTTTCATTGACTTACAAGTATTCTTGATTGTGAGCGCATCTCTGATTGCTTTTTACTACCTACCGGTTATTGACCTAAAATAAATAGAAAATCTTGAAAAATCTAAAAAGCCTAAGATGGCTGCAGCTGCAACGTCAAATGAGTTTTGGGACTTGTGTATTACAAAAAAAAAATCAGAAAAAACAAAAGTAATTAATAGAACAAAAAAAGACGGTAAGTCAAGCAGAAATGAGAAAATTGTTCGATGAATAAAAGAAGGGAATGAAAGAAGCCAAAGAAGCGATAAAAGCTATTGACGATAGATTAAAGGAATTAAATGTTAATGATGTAAAACCGAGCCAAAAAAGTCTTAATAATTTTGCATAACTTTAAAATAACTAAAATCGTTCTTTGTATAAAAATTATTAATTCATGCTTAGTAATAAAATATTTCCTATCCACAAATACAAATTTGTTTACTTTAACATTGTAAAAATATCTAATATTTATCAAACATAATTTTTTTTGTGAACGTGTGTACGTAATTTTTTGCGTGGTTTATAATATGGACATACAATACGGGCCAGATGGACAAAGTAAAAACAGGAAGCCCATAATATGTGCAAAAAATGACTCAGCTTTTTAATTACTTAAATTATTTCGTGAATTTTTTTTTATCATTTTTGCTGTCGGAATTCATTCTCTAGAGTCTAGTAAAAATGGTGCCAAAACATTAATAGTAATTATTGTTTTTTTTTCCTTTAAAATCGATGTATTATTAAAATGTCTCCAAGTAACAATACGTACCTTTACCTTACAAGTGGACGGGTATATTTAGTTATTTAGTTGTAGATACTTGAGTTGTATCATGTTCTTATTTTGTATCGAGCTAGAGCGTAAGGTTATGCCGTTATATTTTCATAACTCTTGTCATTTACGTTCCGTTTTATTGTTCTGTATTTGTCTATTAAATTAGTTGTGCGGGAAAGATAAGAAATCCAAGTGGATGTAAAGGATTGGCTTTGGCTGCGTCCGGTTGTTTTCGACAATATTCGACGATGTTAGAGGGCTTCCGTGAAGTGATTTGTCTGTTATCGGAATTATTTGTCTATTTTCGGCCGATTTTGGCGATATAGTGTCTTTTAGGTCACTTCGGCCATCTTCGTCAACAAAAATAAGCATCGGGTAATAATTTCTAAGTTTTTGAGAGGGGTCGACAAATCCTGAAAATTTTCTATGTTCTTGAGGGGGAGCCAACAAAGAATTAGAAAGATGATTTTTACGTGAAATCACGGAGAAGACGATCGATTTTTTGAGGGGGGGCAGACGGGTGGTGAGGGAGGGGTGGTGGTGTGGAGGGGGGGCACAAAACAAATGACGATCACTCAAAACACGTGAAAATATAACAAATTCTTTGTGATTCGAGGGGGGTGCTTAGGGGAGGACGAGGGGGGTGAAAGATTTTTAGTCCTTATCACTATATATATATATAGTAGGCTATGTATATGGGGCATTCTATGTGGACGTGAGACCCTATGCTGGCCAAAATTTAGTGAGGTTTTTTTAATTCTTTAAAATCGCAAAATGTAGCATGGAACATCTAGTTTTTAATGCCGAGTGTCATAATATTATCATCTAATATGGTGAGGCCAAAATGGCGATCAAAAGTCGTAAGCACAATTGAAAAACAGCCCTTTCACTTAATTTACATGTTTTCAAGGTGTTAAAAAAATGTTTTAAAAGGCTAAAGTAACTAATTTTTTATCGCTGGATACGAATATATTTTTTTTAATCTCTAAACGTACAACTATTGGTCCCTAACCTAAGAATATGCCGTGAAAAATCGTTTTTTCATTGTTTTCGATCAATTAAGACAGTTTAGTAGTAATCTAAAAGAGATTTTCTACGAAACATTAATTTCTTAATAACAGTTCAACATTTCTTTTATGTTACCTTACAACAGCTTGTCCATAACCTTCAAAATCCTCTCGAAAGAGCTTTTTTTAGTTGCTTACCTTTTTCATGGGCAACGTAATGATGAAATATAAGGTAACTTTTGTAAATTGTTTGTTGTTTAAATTTAAGTAGGACATTTTCTTTCATTAAACATTTAATGTTATTTTTTTAACCTTAAAAATTTCCTCGTAATCGTATTTGCATGTTGCTTGCAGTCGTTTCAGACAACTTTAAAATAGAGTATGATCCAAGAAATGTTCAGTGCCATGGAAAATTTGACATTATTTCTGATAAGACATCGAGTAGTTTTGTTCTAACCTTGACAAAGTTTCTCAGAATAGTCATTTTATGTGCTAGAGCGGTCTTTCAAGGTGGTGGAAGTGCAGCAAAAAGTGATTTTATAAGCTTTCGTTTGACTTGGTTTCCCGTCTATCTGTCCGAGACAAATCTTGCGATCGATTTTTTGACAACTTCCCGACATCCGTTCGGTTTGAAATTTTGCACACACCCTTGGTTCTGAAAACAATACAAAATGATTTATTCCACATCATTGTTAATCTAATATGGTGGCCATAAAAATTGCGGATTAACTTCTTTTGACAACTCCCTCAACATAGGTATCAAACGAAAGGGTACGACGAGTAGAATACAATAATCTTTTCAAAATCTTTTCACTACTAATTTTTTACCTACTAATAATAGTACATATGATTTTTTTTGTTTTTACGCTATTATTAATAAGTATAAGAAAATTAATAGTAAAAAATTAGTTTTATTTCAACTTCTACGTACCTGAACTGATACCACGCTAGTAGGATGTCATTGTATGCTGAATTTTAAAACAAGTATGTGTATACAATGAAAGTAGGTAAAACTAAATGGTACAGATTTATCTCCGTTAATTATTAGATTACAGCTGCATAAGTGGTTTGTTATAAACATTAAAACATTTATTATTAGTCAAATAGTAGGGAAATATAACATTTTGTATGTGTTTCTCCCAGCTAACATTACGATGCCAGATAATCATGCATCTACCAATAACTTGAAACACTATTTCATCTTTACGTAACGGTATAAAATTATTTTATTTATTGAGTTTTGTAAACTGTTGCGTTTATATAAATAGTTACATTCATTATCGATTACAGGGACACATGTTATGCATTAATCTTTTTCATTTAAGATGAACAGAAAATCTCAAGGAGTTGTGTGATTATATTTTGTCATAAGAGTATCATACAGTAAACAGAATATTTTGTTAATAGTCTTCTTATACTATTTAATTAGAACAAATCAGATCGTCTAATAAAATTAATAAGGTATGCGAATTTTTTTCATTGTAGTTACTGTTATTAAAAGACTCCAATTTTAATAACGTTAATTTTAACGTAAAAGAAAAAAGTAAGTTTGTTTACGTATTTTGCAGTATGTCTAC